>APFE030757247.1:278766-397377 GCA_000404065.3 Pinus taeda | reverse complement strand
AGCTACTTCAGATGCAGAGACAAAGTGAACACAAAGTTCTTATATTGATTGCATTAACAAAGATACACAAGATCAAGTCTTCAGCAAAACTTAATGCTCAGAGTTGCTCCAAAACATACAATTATAGTAATCGATCCCCCCCACGCTCAATGGCGTGGTATCTTTATATAGCAGAAATGACGGAGATATTTAGATACAAAAGATAAGCTAAAGCAGCGATCCCTCAGGATCAGAGATCCTGAGGGATTCGCTAATCGTTCAGTTCTTCTCATCCTTTTTCTTGCGCTCTCCGTTTTGGCGTCCACGTTCTTTTCCCTGGATCATTTGGCTCTAATTCTTCTTGATCGCGTCTGCATCCGGTTTCCTAGCGAGGGGACAGCAGTTGCTTTCCCTTTGCTTCTTGTTTCTGCTTGATGCTTCCCTGTTTCCGCGTCCTTCTGCATAGAAAACATCGATTATTGGTGATTGAGCTTCGTTTGTCCATTTTTACACTATTTATCAAAATCCTTTTATTCTCTAGACTTATAATGCAGAAAAGGTTAAGAAACTCATTAGAAAACCACTAGATTACTATTCAAAAATCATACCTTTCAAGCGCTCCACAACATCAAATCTTGTTATCCTGCATGCGACAAAATATATGTTGTCTTGACCTCAACTTCTGAGGTAAGGATCTTTACAGTCAGCAATGAAGCATAACATGTAAAGTTAATATTGATTTTCCACTGCATACAATGGTATAATGCATACAATTTACAATGATGTGATAAATGTGGGCAATTAATTTTGAGTAGCAACATTTCATGAACATAGAAAGATAACATTCCCTTTGTTTGCATTTTATTTGGAAGGTTCATTTCTTAAGTACATGTGATCATTTCACAGAGTATTTATCCTATCGTACCTGGATGGCATTTGGTGTTTTCTATTTGGCATTTCTTTTTTATACATTATATAAGTATCAGCTAGATAGAAAAATTAATTCTAGGGGCCTTTATTGAGTGGGGCTAGTACGAGCACTCAAATAGATAAAGATCTTAGCTACCTCAATCAATCCTTAAGCATGCATTTACTTTGCACAAGAGATTCTCGTGAAGGATGACCTACTGTTATGGACATTGTGGGCACACTACAATCCATTAGAGACACTTTTCAAGGCATTGCTGGCATTCCAAAACCGTCATCAGATTTCACATGGTTGTTGGGTGATGCAAGTACAACTCACAACAACAACAATAGCAGAGGCCAAAGCTCTTCTATATTCTAGAGTGTTGTAAGAGAACAGTCACTGTGTCACTAGAATATATAATATTTTGAGTCCATTTCCATTAGCTGCATGTAGTCTGAGTTTTATTTTCCTCTTTATTGTTGCAAAAATAGTATTATTCCCCTATCCTTTTCTATGGATGTCTATTGTTGAGCACATGTGGGTCTAAATAAATAGTTACATTATCCATCCCTTGTTGGCTTGTCTTAACTTGCCTTTTACTGCCGCATGAAATGTTGGGAATTGACATCTTGTATTCATCAATGGCTGAGCTATGAATGTCTTGGAATAGAATAACCAATGTTCTTCTTTTCAACAAGTAAACATTATAATTTTGTAACTTTATCTACCAAACCTATTGACAGTGCGAGCATATAATTTATTTTTTGTAACTCGAACATCCCTCTGATTTAGTTTTTCATATACAACACGTACACTATTGGTAGTAAAATGAATCAATATATAGTCTTCACTATTTGTTTTACATTGTAGAAAACTGATAGGTTTGTTGTCTTCAGATTTATTGTCTTTTACTGAAGAATTCAACTCTGCAATTTTCTGGCAATGGCATGGGCACAAAGATATTTTTGGAAGGCAAGCATGCACCACACCTAAGATGTCGATTCTTTCCCACACAACCTTCTAATGTATAACCATACAAATTATCACTTCAAATGGCAACACCAAACTCTCTCGAATAACAAATGAATCAAACCTGAATTAGAATGAAGTGTGTGCTTGTTGGGTGATGATATTCGACTCGTATCCATGCAAGATTATTTATCCTTCATCCAAACTCAATCTGATTTAGATAGTTCATTCATCCTTTAGTTCAGTGCATGAGTTGAGATTGTTTTGATTGAATTTAGCCTTCTATTTTCCCTTATGGTGTGTCTTTTTATGGGCCAATTCAATTATGTGAGGATGCATTGCGTGATTTTGTAAGAAATAGCAATGAGATTTTTTATACTGGAATTTTTGAAATAGTTTTATTTTAAGATGTTTTTTTAAGTAAACATTTGAATATCTATTTTCAGTTAACCTTGTATCACACTATTGATAAATTTGAAAGTTGTACTTTCTTCAATCAAGGTTGCCACTTTAAAACAACAGCTATAAATTTATTATGCAATTTGCACTTTAGAAAAAAATGTAAGCTTTAATTTTTTATCTATGATTTTTGTTTATTCTTGTAGTGTGTTTTGGTTCCATTTCTTATTGCTTTATTGAATCCAATATCTCTCTTGGACTTGTCAAAAGATCTAAGCTTTATGTTTTTATCTATGTTTTTTGTTTCTTTTTGTAATGTGTTTTGTTCCTTTTCCTATTTCATTATCAAGTACAATTTCTCTCTAGTGTGTTTTGGTTTCTTTTCCTATTGGATTATCAATTCCAATATCTCTCTATTAGTGAAACCCCTTTACAATCAGTATCTCTCTAGATTTTCTACTTCTCCAATGCTTAATGCATGATAACTTTGGCATAATTGCATAAGAAAAGTACATCTTTCCACTTAAGTTTTCAACAGATTCCTTTGGTGTGAAGCAAATTCTCAATTCATGTCACTCATCATAAAAAATTCAAAGCAATTTATAAATCCTTCATAATCCAATGGGATAACTCAAAATAATACAAATGGAGTCTACATTAGAGTTTCTTTTCTTGGGATAGAGTTTTTAATTCTCTCTTATGTAGATCCTCCCCTCTTTTGGCACTACCAACCTGCGTCTTGGTGTGGCCTAAATCTTTAGCAGTTCACTCTTTATAGAGTCTATCTTTATAGATGCTTGTATACATGAACATTTAACTGTATATTAATATAAGATTTTGAATTTTTTTGCTAGAGATATAATCAGCCTCTGCACATTTTGGGGCAATTGCTAGTTTTAGTAAGTTAAAAATATGGTGTCTATGATTATAGTTTTTATAAAGGTTATAGATCATGTGTGAGATTTTTTTCTTTTTTCTTTTATAATTTATTTTATTTTATTTTTCTGTTGTTGTTTAAATCAATGGCTATAAATGTAGTTTTCAGGATTGCCATAACTCTTCACGTAATTCTTTAAATTGTATGGAAGAGTGTTTGCCTTACAAGCAGGAGGTTGGTGGTTCTATTCCATTATGCGCTAACATGAATTAATCAACGATTTTGTAGTTAATTTTTAGTTAAATGTTTTTTATGTCGATTTATTTCAATGGTGAGATATTTTTGGATTCATTGTTCTATATTGTCTCTAGATAGACAAAAGTGATCTTTAAATAAAAAAATTATTGTCTCTAGAGAGATAATAAATAGTATTAAAGACATATTGTCTCTAATCCGAGTTCTAATCGAGTGTTGTCTCTAGAGAGACAATAATGCTTGTGTTATATATTGACTTTATAGAGACAATTTTTTAAGACAAAAATTTTTGAGACAATATTTTTTAAGACAATAATCTTCAAGACAATATTTTTGAAGACAATAATTTCTGAGATAATGCTTAAATACAATATTTAAGACAATACACAATTTTTTTTAGTCTCAAGTTAAGACAATTTAACCAAAATTTGTCTCAAATATTGTCTTAAAATCCCCCTTTTTGTAGTAGTGTACCTATATATTTCTTACAATCCAGACAGAGGCTTGCATATAAATATAAAATTCTCATGGGACTACATCTAACAATTGATAAAAACAACCTATCTTCAAATAGTGAATCACCTATTAAAATTGTTACTTCTAACATTTAACGCTAAAAATGAAACCTACAAATAATTGATGAATAAAACCTTCATCAAACACTTAACATTCAATATATATTATCATATTTTTTTACACAAAAATTTCATTCCATATTTAGCAAGAAACCTTGAAATCTAAATTTTGAAGAATTTGGCTCTCGCATGTAGCAAATCACATTGGAATGTTATAATTGTTTTCAATTACAAACTTAATACAAAGGTTTTTTTTCATCCATTGAAATTGAAAACATTTTACAGCCCACCATTCCTCCGATAAGCATTTATTTATTATTATTTTATCAAATCAATTTTTATTTTATTTTTTTATTTTTTCCCACATAAGCATATATATGTGCTTGATGTTACAATCTCTTCAATACTAATTAATAACCACCAAAGATCCATCTTAACTCTAAGTCTAGCAAACTCTGAGAGGGATCAAATATCTCAAGATGCAAACCTCTTTTTAAGTGCAAAAGATTTGGAATTAAGATAGATCTATTCTAGTTCTTAATAATAATATTTTGTTTTATATAAAATTTCATTCTCTAAAATATTTTATTTTACTTAAAAAACCAAAAACATTTTTTTTGACTTGTTTATAAATTTTTAAATGATTATATAAGAGAGGTATTTATTTTTCTATTAAATATTCATCATAAAAAATGGGTCTTAATTTATAGCTAATTTTTATTTATATTATTCACATCTCTTGAATAAATATTTATTATTTTCTAATTATATGTTTATTAGTTAATTTATTAAGATTTTATTTGTTTATTGATTAAATTGATGAGCTTCAACATTGCAACAAGATTATTGCAACTCCGAAGACTACTAGCTTTAATTATCAACACAGGGTTCCTACAAATTTAAGAGGTGACAGTGTTGTATGCATGGTAGGCTAAGATCTACTCAAGTCACTTTGAATGATCTACTCAAGTCACTTTGAAGCAATGGACTAGAACAAGGTATACAGATACCATACCACTCTATCAATTGAATCTAGATTTACAAGGAAAGAAATTGCATGAAAGGAAAGTCCTAACCTACTTTGTAGAAATGGAAATGTTACGCTATTTGCAAAAATGGAAATGCTACTTGCTGAAATGTAAAGGCTAACCTATTTGCAGAAATATACAGGCCCCATTGTTAAATTTTCTAATTGTTCCATGTTTTATCAATTACTTTATCCCAATATCCTTCTTTATTAATAATGCATCCAATTATTAGCAATATAACCAATCATAAATGTAACTGAAGAAAGAACAATATATGCAGTGACAAAGAATACAACATCACAACCATAAGAGACAGCATATTGGTTCAAGACCAGCGAAAACCCCACAAGGGGGAACCCTTTCAAATCTTCTTCTTTAATAGATCGTCAAAAAAAGTTTTCAGCAAAGAGTAGAATGAGCCTAATACATATGCTTACAATGGATATCTACAAATCATCTCTACACATCTATATAACAATAGAGACAAACCTAGATCCACTAGATCACAGAATTCAACTGAAGACAAAATGTCAAACCCTAGATCAAGACCCTCGACACTCTCATCAAAACTAAATGTGTGCGTATGAAACTCCCTCGATGCTCTATCGGACACTTTGTGAGAGTGTTTGTAACTGCTCGGATGCTCTCAGGAAGACTCTGTTTCGTGCATCTGGGGTAAAGCACAACAACAACATTATACACTCCCTTACAATTAGTGTGCATGCATCTAGGATGGCAGAAACACTCTCAGGACTACTGTGTATGAGTGTCTGGGGACTAATGCAACCTAATCTATCTCTATACCCCTAGATGCTCCCATAAGCTTGTGTGTGAGTGTCTAGGGCTCTTTGGATGCTTCCTTTTCCACTGTGTTCCAGTGTTCAGGGACTAAAATGCCTCGTTTTGTGCCAATGTCCAGGAATCAGAAAACCCTAAGTCTGAGTGAGCCTTAGGTCTATGATTTTGAACCATTGCACGAACTCCTTCTTTTGAACCTGTGCAAACCAAGACAAAAGGAAAGAATAGGAGATGGGTTGATCATTGTGATGAAATGAACTTGAGGTCACTTCTATTTATTGGCTTCCTTGAGGGTCCACTTAGGGTAGAGGCTGAACTAAGAAGTTACACATGTGGTTAGGGCCGGACCATTTCATAATACATGTACGAATAAAATAATCCAAAACTCAACTTTTTCTTGACCAAATTGGGTGATCTTTAGGTTGATTTTGGTCCTCTCAAAAAGAGGAATTTAATGAAAGCATCATCTCGGTCATCTGGGTTGTCCAATGTGGAACTTGTCCCTAGTTGAAAAAATTTACACTCCTTCTCAACTAGGAAGAATTCCACCTGCCAATATATGGCTTTTCACATCATCCTGTCATGTTGTTCTAATGCTTTGACTGTCTCTACTCAACTTTATCTACTGAAACTTTCTCGTAACTAAAAGAACAAGAATCAGCGAGCAATAACTTACACCCATATCGAGAAATATGATAACTCATCATATAGGGGAGCACATCTTCGACCCTGGAATCTCATTGGGGAGCTTATCCTCAAACTAGAATCTCAAAAAGGGAGCACCATCTCAACCCAGTCTTATTTGCTACCGATCTTCCCAACAATGAATCTGAATAATCATGTGGTAGAACACCTGCATCATAATCAAATTAGGTTGTACAACTCAAGTACACTCTCAACATGTTGGCCAAATGAGGAGCAGTATTCCTAACAATCCCTACATGTGGGTATGATGCCAACTGGGGTATACTCTGCAAAGACCAGACATGGGAGAAGCATTCTCTGCCCCTATGAAGTTACGGGAGCATCATCTTCAACCATATGGGTCAAAGATAGGGGAGTACCTTATTGTATAGAGATCCCTCAACCCTAGGAGTTCTCTATCTCAATTCCTCACCCTGGGAGCTCAAACAGTGTAGGAATAGTTGGCTCATTGTCCTCAATTAGCATTGCCCCTTATCCAGAGGGGCCACATCCATCAGTCCAAGCTACTCTCTAAAGACCAAGAACTTTCTTTTCAGTAATGCTTTGGTGAGAATATTTTCAATATATTCATTTGTTGATATGTGATTAAGACTAACAACTCCTCTCTACGCCATGTCACAAATAAAGTGATATTGAACCTTAATGTGTTTGGACTTCTCATGGAACATGAGATTCTCTCCCAAATGGATCCCACTCTTGTTGTCACAATATATCACTGTATTTTCTAGGACTTTCTCAAATAGCTCTCCAAAGAGCTTTCTCAATCAAACTACTTTGTAGCTAGCCATATTAGCATTAATGTATTCTGCTTCAACAATGCTCAATGATCCAAACTTTTGTTTCCTGCTCATCTAGGATATCATGGCAAATTGAAGGCTAATACAACATCTAGTTGTACTATTCTTAGTGATAAAATTTCTAGTTGAGTCAACATCACTATATCCATGAAGTTGAACATCTGCGACAGAATATTTAAGGCCAAGTGTGATCGACCCATGCAAATATATCAATATGTGTTTAGAAACTATCATGTGTGTGGAGGGGGTCGGTCATGAATTGATTCAATGTGTTTACTGCATAGCACATATCTGGATGCATGTTCACAAGGAACATTAGAGCCCTAATAAGTCATCTATAGTCGGATGAAGTTTCCAAATCAGGACTTGCAACTTCACTACATAACTTCTTGAAGTTCATTCTCATCGGTGTAACCATGGATTTTCATTTGGTCATTCCAAATCTTTCCAGCAGCTTCACAACATATTTTCCTTGTGAAAGGAAAATCTCATTGGGCCTTTTCCACACCTCAAGATCTAAAAAGTAGTGCATGAGACCAAGGTCTTTCATCTCAAATTCAGAGGCTAGCTTCCTCTTACACTTGATCATGAGAGGCTCACTACCTGTTAGGAATAGATTGTCACATATAAAGCCAAAATCAATGGCATATCTTGGACTACTTTGAAGTAGAGGTTGGGATCGATATTGCTTCTTGTGAATCCCAACTTCATTAAGCAATTATCAATCCATGCATACCAAGCTTGGGGAGCTTGCTTCAAACCATATAATGCCTCTTTCAACCTGCAAACAATGTTCTTTGATCTTCCACTTCAAATCCCCATGGTCTAGCATTTATGTAACCATACATTCAATTTCACTCTTTTGGGCGTAGGGATATTTGTAAGGCCTAATGTTTGGAGGAACACTTCCTAGAATCAAATGAATAGCATAATCATGATCACAAAAAGGTGGGACGCCTTTGGGAGACTCAAATACCTTGGAATGATTGTCTAAGACTTTTTAGAGATCTCGAGAAATACATGATTTTGATGTGGGAACTGTTAGCTCCCTATACCAATAGGTTTCATTTTTCATGATTGACTGGGGAAGTTCCAAATATTTTCATCCTTTTTATACTGCACAAGTTCCATATGTTGATCAATATTCACACTACATAGGTGGTTAACTTATGCCATAATTGATGATTAACCAGACAGATTAATCCTGGCTAGATCATGTTTGAATTTCACTTGTCTAAGAATAGGGAATGGAGGCCTGCAAAAACAGTCTAAACTGGGTAGGCCAATAGTTAGGCAGAGAAGCAAAGGGTCTCAACAACTTAATTTGAGCCCTGGAAGAAATAAGGGTAGACTTAGATAGGAGGGCGGCCAAAAGAAAAGAAAAGAATCAAGGTTTGCCAGTTCAAGTGCACCCAATAAGAATGAAGAAAAAATTATAGGTATACTAGGTTGGGTGGGCAGTTTTGAAGGTACAAAGGCATGGTTTATGAGCAATTTGCTCTTTAGAAAGACTTGCCATCTCATAAAGTCATGGGGCACCATGGCAAGGTGGCTACAGACCAAATGAAGCATGACTAACTCCCCTCCTCATCTTCCCAAAGAAACATTCACTAACACTCCCCCCAAAGGGTAAAGAGATCTTCTCATTACCCTTAGCCCCTTTAGCCTACTTCATTTCATGGAAAAACTAAGTGAGAAGATGTTTTACCTAGGCAAAACAAGCCACATTTCTTGTGTAAAAAGTCTTGATTTTATCTTGCCAAAGTTTCTTAAAGCTTCACCATTGGTCATTCATTCCTCTCCCATTGGCCTAAGTTTTCACTTTATAAAACTTAGCCTAAGCCAGGCAAACCCATCCCCCACAATCATATTATCCTACTAACCTTACTATATAACTCCTATGAATAGATTTCCCCCCCTTAGTATATAAATACATAAAAAACCCCCAAAAAATAAGTACCCCCACCCTACACTGGCTATAGCCATATTTTACAATTTTTTTAGGGAGCTATTGGCCCACCAGGGGCCCAATAGCAACCCTCCCCACACCCATTGGGATTCATATAGCCTTTGGCTAAATAAATAACCTAAACCCGCAATTTTGCCTGAAAAAATCCACTTTTCCTAAGTCTGCCGATACATAGAAAAACATTATAAAAAATGAAAAATTAACGTGGGTCCACCACCGTTAAAGACCCACCAGCTCGATCACCTGCCAGTCGTCCACTCGCGGCTCCCAGATCCGACTGTAGTCAGCAATTTTGGAAGCCCCCAACCTGCCGAAGAATAGCGTCCGGGGGATGGGCGGTATTTCCGCTGTACCGAGGATGCGTGTCAAGCGCTCGGTATGTTCGGAGGACCCTCCCCCGAAACCATTTTACCCAAAAAGCGGTGCGATATTACCGCTTACCAGTTGCCCCCTCCCTGCTGACATCATGCTTATCTCACTTGATGACGTCATCCACCACGTCATCTACCACATCATCCACCACGTCATCTGCCATGTCAGCCTCCATACCCACTAAATGACAAAATGACATCATGCTGACGTCATCCCAAAAAAGTGCCCATAACCTGCCAAAGTCAACATTTGCGGGTAAAAAGGGTAAATGTAATGTTTTTTTACCATTCTCTGTTTATTTTCTCGGCGCACCTGTACATGCAAACTACGTCGAAAACACCATTTTCGACCATCCAAATCTGCCAACCAACAAGCACAGTGTCCAGCTCGGCCCCTCGACCCACCTAGTCGCCTGCAAGTCGCCCATTTCACCAGGAATATAGGTATTTACCATCAATTCGCTGCCAACCCTGTTTTCCATTAGTTTCTCTGTGAATTTAGCACCAACACCCACAATTTAAAGGAGAAAACACTGTGTTGTTGCCCACAAGTCCTCCATAAGCCTCTGAGGTACCAAATTCACTGAAAATCCATGCAAACATCTGAAATTGAACTCGTCCGGTCCTATAAACTCCCCAAAGAGCCTCCCAGGCCATCTTTTTCCCACAATTGAAGTCCAATGTGCCAAAAAGCCCACAGCTCCTGCTTCTCCAACTAATATCACTGCACAGAGCCCAATTCAAGCCAACAAACCAATTCTAACTATGAAAATCCCAGGGAAATCTTTGAAGCCATCCTCCTGCTCATTTTTTTTTGCAGAGAGCTAGAAATTCCAATTATAAAAGCAATATAGCTAAGCCATGGAAGGTTCAGTGGCCTTAAACATCACCCCCCTCAATGCATCCCAAAAAGAGTTAGAGCATTTGCCCTTGGCTGATAAATATTACCTAATCGAACACCTTAAATGTTTCCAAAACCATCTTCAGGCAGTCTGTGAGCTCAGAAACAGTCACTTGAATCAAGAAGATGTATGTGGTATTTGGGAATCAAACTTGCCTAGATATTACCTCCCCTCTGTGAACATCTTCCTTGAGATCATCCACCTCTGTTTTGAGAACTATGAGTCAACAAACAGAGCCATTAAAAGTCCATCTGGGACTACTCTTTTCTATATCACTCCTGACTCTATCAACCAGATGTTGAACTTTAAGCCAACACATAACCAGTTTCGTCTTACCATGAAGTACTTACTGGATAAAGGTCCCAAACTCTCCAGCACAGAAATAGCCATAGTTGCCAAAGTATTCATGATGGCACATAGACAACCCCAGCACCCGCCTCCTTTTCATTATGGCTGCTTCACTGAAATGGGTAGGTTAGTGGTTGATATGATATCTTTTGTGTTGGGGTTCAAGATAAGTGAGCACATTGATGAAACCATACTGGTTATGCTGTCCAATTTTACCCCAGGACAGCTTCCTGTTGTCAGATACAATTATGCCAAGTTCATTGCCAATAAAATGCATGACCAATTGTTGAGGCTGGACAGAGAGGGAATCTTCAAATATTCCTCCTATATATATCATCTATTTTTATATTTTTCAGCAAGATATCTTCCAATTCCCCATTAGAAAATTGGACCACAAAGGGGAGAGGAGGTCTGATATTTTTTGGACTTCAGTATTTCATGATATGTGCACCTCTCCCTAATCTTATTGTGAGTTTATTGATCTATTTGTGTACCCTGTCTCTTGCCTCTTGATGAGAACTCCTCCTCCCAGACTGACACATGATATAAAGAAGATACTGCAGCTCTCCAAGAACTATAGAATAGGTGACTCGTATTTCTACCAGAATCACACTATTCTCAAAATATATGGCTGTGAGCTCGGCCCCTACAGGCTACCCATATATGTGCCAATGAGACTCTTTGCCTTGGAATATTTCAGGAAATTCATCAACTCAGATCTGAGTCACTTCCATAGCACCAAGAAAAAGGCCTAATTGAAACTCAGAGACCAATTAGGCCCCTTTGTTATGAACAAGAAAGAGGGATGGAAGGATGCTGATGAGCTATTGGGTCAAACATACAGTCTCAAGAGAAGCTTTTGGCGGGTACCCTACGACCCATATGGCTTCATCAATGCAAGAAGGATAAAATATAGGCTAGCATCCTATGAACACTGTCGTATCCCTGAGATAGAAAAATATGCCAACCAAGATGACTGGTTGGAGGGCACCCTAGTTGAAGAGTTGACTGAAGAAGAAAAAATGGAACAAACCATGAAAGATTTGGAAAAAACTCTTGACTTGGAATCTTATGGGCAGGTGTCTTTCAAAAAGCCACAGCCAACTGGGGAGAGCTCATCAACTGCCACAACTGCACAACAGGTTGCCCAAGAAAGGACTACACCAGCAACAGGGACAGCAAAGGGCAAGGAGTTGCTAGTACCAGAATAAGAAATCATGGAAGAGTAGCCTGCTACTTCAAAGGAACACAGACAAGGGGAATCCCCTTGATTACAAACACAAGCACCAGAGGTACTAGCACTGCAAACTACTCTTCCTGAGGAGAAAAGCAAGAAAAGGGACTGAGAAGAGACCACACCTGCAAGTGGGTCTACAGGTCAGCAAGAGACCAAGAGGCAAAGAGTAGATGCTCCTCAAGAGGACACTGTGGAAGACATCACCAAAATCCCAAGAGGAGAGAGAGTCGTTAGCCAACAGACTTATACAAGCTCTCACAGACAAGAAGGAGGGAAACAACATGGAATGGAAGTCTCCTCCTCAAGATCACAAGCACAGAAACCAGTAGACATCAAGCAGTCATTCAAGGATATTAAGGCTCAAAATGATTCATTAAGAATTCAATTGTATGACCAGTTTCTTAAGATGACACCCTCCAAACAGCATAGACTAATGGCAGCCTATGACATGAAGGAGGAAAAAATGATTTTCAGTCATTTCAAGGCCAAAGTTTAGCACCCTCAGTCTGCAGCTGACAACATAAGGACCAATATAGAGGTCCTTGCCAAGGAAATTCACCTAATGGATCAAATCAAATTACACAAGAAAACAGGTGAAATGGTCTATTCCACACTGGCAGACAAAGCAATGCTGGTCCACCAATTGAAAGAGTCACTGACTAACACATCTGCTCAGTTGGACTTAGAGAAGATCTCTTCTCTAGCCAAAGACAACCGCATAAAGACTCTGGAGGAAATAATTGTTGAGTTGGAACATGATCCCAAGGATGCCAAGGCCACCAAGGCATTGATAAAAAAGGAGGAGGATATTCTGCCCTCAGAAAGCAGTTGAAGCTGCCTGTGACCATGCATCCCCAAACAACAGAGCTAGCACAAGAAAAGGCAGAAGTAGATGTCATGGATCTATTAATAAGAATGAACCAAAGGCTGATACAGACCGAGCAAGAGCTGGAGAAAGCATTACAAACTAAGCAGGGAGAGTCAACCTCTCAGCTACCCCAAACAGCTCCAACAATTGTCTCTGCTTCTCCCACAGACACAGTAGCAACTCCTCCCACTGAACCACCAGTGACAATAGGTACTGAGACCACAGATGCTACAACAGTAACAATAAGAGAGCCTGAGGCCAGCATGAAAATGGAGGAAATGATGAAGGCAGTAAAAGAGCTAGAAGCTCAAATGTCAGAGCTTAGAGAGACAAAAGAAAAGCTAACCAAACTAGAAGCGAGCTATGACAAATCAAAAATGACAGTAGCAGAGAAGACTAGAGAAGTGAAGGCCCTGGAGAACAAGGTGAAAACACTAGAAAAGGATCTCACCTTACATAAACCTCTGGCAGATATCAAAATGATTTTTTGGACTAAGATTGGCCAGTCCATTACTGACCAATGGAGGTTAATTCAGACAATGCATGAGCAAATGGAATTAATAGATAGGGCACAAGAACAAATACAAAGGGCCTGGGCATCATTAAGAAATATGCCTGATCAGGCCAATGCACTTATCCATTTTTTGAATACCAACACCAAGGAACAATTGGCAGCTTTAAAAATCAATGACAGGACAGGCACCATTTTGACAGTAAAGAAGGTGCTAATGATGAGGACTCTTTACAGACTCTAGAAAGAAGGTTTCAGGAGATGCAGATGGATATTAATACCTTCACAGAGAAATTGACAAGCTTGCAGCAAAGGGTTTATGCAGTCTAGTAACAAGCAACCAAAAGTTGTTATCTCATCAACAATATGCTCATCGGGTGAACATGTATGTGACAAATTAGACCATTGCATCATCTAGCAGCTCAGAAAACACAGGAACTCCTTCTGGACAAAGCTTGTATGACAAATTGGAAGGGTTATTTTTCATAGAACATGAAATAAATCATCTATTTCAGGTCAAGCCCAATTTTTACAGATATATTGAAACTGATGAGATACTATAAAGATACAAAGACACCAACTGCCCATAGAACACTGGTGGCAAAGTGTGTTAGAAGTCTTGCCTAAGTAAATCCAATCCTTTTTGCCTATATAGCTGGTAAGACACGTGGCAGAGGTAAATGAAGGAGCTCAGACCAGGATCAGGACACATTAAAGATGAATCTAGAGCAATTAATAGATCAGGACAACAATGCTGGAAAGCAAAGCAAAGAGATAACTCCCAGCTGAATTCCAGGGTGAGAAAGTCTAAAATACCTTGTCAGTAGACCAGCCAACACAACTGCAATAACTCCTACCTTCATTTCTGCCTTTATTTCTCTGACAAAGTAGCTGAAGGAAGTTATTACTCCTTATCTTATCACTGAGATATTTTGTAGACCCTCTTTTTGTACAAATACCCCCCCAAAGAATGTATTTGGGGTTGGTGATTCTCCCACTTGAAATACGTTGTAACTCAGATATTAATTAATACAAAGGGCATTCGAATGCATTGTTGTTCGATCTTCTGACTATGGATGTGATGATGTTGGACTATGCTATAGAATTCCTATGTCTTTCCTTGGCTCAATAAGTTATTCTAACTATGGTTTTTTCTGTGTTTGCAAGTATCACATATGTTTCATAATCTTAACAACAGGGAAAAAGAATAGCCCAGAACTTGTTTAAATACACTATGTGTTCAATTCCTGTTGTTATCTATGTTTTCCTCACAATTAGTTCAAATAGAAATTCTTAAATGCTTCTATCTCTCCTAATTCTCTCATTTTGAACATTCTCAAGGAATTCTTCACTGCTCCTTGAAACGTTTCAACCATCTTCCCTCTGCCACTGGGAAAAAGGATCCTTGACTACCCTTCACCCCTTGGCCTACATCCCATCCATCACTGGCTTTGAAATTGCTCCAAATTGATTATCTTGCTCTGTAGTATTGCCTTTGATCTCAAAAACAAACTCAGTAGTCCACTGCCATAGACTCCATTGCCCAATGGAATTAAACCTATCAGACCTACATCCTACCTCTGCTTGAAATCACCATCCAAACCTATTTAAATACTCAACTCTGCACAACATAACTAGCATAAAACTTAGAACAAACAAAGTTAAAACATATAGAGAGAGCCCTCTCTGGATGCAATTTGGCTAGAAATTGCATCTAAAAGACTGGTTAGTGGTTACCTCGGTCGTATTCCCTTTTCTTAACAAGTTTTGGGGAACAACCTGAGTGATAACATCATTGGCAACTCCATTGGGGAATAATGAATGTCTGCTACTATTATCTAAAACTCTAAAGCTACAGATGAAGTTTGAAGATAGCCAGGCAGCCTTTGAAATTATCCTTGCTATACAATCACAGAGGTGGATAGAAACTACTTCACTCCAACTCTAGTTTAGCTTTTATTCTCTCGGCAGCTGCCTCAAGGATTTGTTAGGCTATCCTTGTTTCAAACCTCCTTGAAAGAAAGCCTCAAATTCTTCTACATTCTAGTAGCCCCCTTCAAAACTACTGTTAAAACTTGTATCTCCCAATAATTCCTAGAAAAATACCAAAACATAATTAGAAGTTGGCTCCAAAGAAGAAAACAAGAAACACCAGGTCAAACCCTGACCCAAATCCTCTAGCTATTTTTGAAAATCCAAATCTGATTGCTAAGAACCTTAGGAAATCAGAAAATAAAGAGAGTTCTGCTAATTCAAACCTTGAACCAGCTCAGGAGAAACTGATTCAAACTGAACCTACCACAGCGAATCCTCAAACCCTCATCCCCACTACTGTAGCTTCTTCTAGTACACCTTCATTACTCCAAACTCTCTTTTCTACCCCTCCATCCACAACACTTATCTCAGCCCATATCCCTGTCCTTCCAGTTGTCCCACCTTTTCCTGCCAACATGGAAAATAGATATACTCCCCTACAGTTGCCTGCCAACCCAGGGGCTATGCCACAGGATTACCAGGGCAAAATTACCTATTTTAATAGTACAGGCACTTACACTGCTCAACAACATACCAAGAGAATGACAGATTATTTCGAAAACTATGAGATTGATGATAATGATGTTAGGATGAAAATTTTTGTCCAAAGCTTAACTGGTGATGTGAGGGCATGGTTTAGGTCATTGACCCCAAACACGATAGCCAACCCAGATGCCCTATATCAAACATTCCTAAATAGGTGGGAGAAGAAAAAGGATCCTTTACACATCTTAACATAATATGAGAATTTAAAAAGAGGCCCACAGGGGACTGTCCAAGATTATTGTGTTAGCTTCAATAATACATACCTTGCTATTCCAATAAATCTTATACCACCACCAGATTTGGCATTAATTAAACTCCCTGATGGTTTTGACTCAGACATGGCTTACCAGCTCAGGGAGAGAGCTCCTCCGAGCCTTGAAGATATGCAGAGCATAGCTGTGAGTGTTGAAGCTAATCTAATTTCCAAACGGAATAGAGCTAGGACTGAAAGAAGAACAACTTTCAAAGAGGAACCCTCTGCCTTTGAACAAAAACTTGATGCAATTATTAAAGGCATGGATAGGTTAGGAGATAGAGTGGAAACTATTGAAAGGATGTCTTCTTAGGACAGCCAACCAAACAACAATGCAAGAAATCCAAACTTTAGAAAAGATCAAAACCCCAATGTAGGAAAGGGTGGTCCAGACCAAAACATAAGGCCTCCCTTCCAAGAAAACTATGCAGAGGCTTCCACATCTAATGAACCAACAGAGGACCCACACATTAATTTAATGGGTCTCAATAGTGGCCAACCAATTTTTCTAACTCAAGAAGACCAAGAGGCTCATACTCTTGGTCAATGCCAAATAAAATCAGGAGAATCCTTTGATTTTAAGCAAGGATATGAAACAACTGTGTATGAAGTCCATAAGCAATACAACTTGAGGAGTAGAAGAATAGACATTTCTGATGATCCTAAGAAAAAGACAATCAAGCAACCTACCAAAACTAAACTCAAGGACTCTCATATACCAATCATCTCCAAACCCACTCCCAATCCAAACAGCCCCACTGTAGAAGATGTCTCAGGCAAGGATGAATCAAAGGAGCGCCCTATAGCTGATCCTCCACTCAGAAAAATGGTAGAAGAACCTTTGCAAGATGGTCAACCAGCAACCCTAGTTCAGCATGACATTCCAATAACATAAACAGTTATCAATAACTTAGTTGAAAGGAATAACCTGGTTGCCCAAAATGTCAAAACCCAAACAGAAAAACCCTTTAATATGGAGGCTGAAATAGGTAGGCTAAAAGTGTCTACCCCATTATTTGAATTGGCTAGGCATCAAGTGTTTAGGGAAAAAATCAACAGTTCATTACAACTTTCAGAAAACAAAGATTTAGTGAACATCCTTGATGACCAACCAGAACTCATATTTGGCCCTGAAGCAAATGGTAAAAAAGCAGATGGAGGAGTCCCTCCCTTTTATGTGAGTCTAAACATTCATGACAAAGTGCTTCACAATGCAATGTTTGATTCAGGAGCTTCACATAATCTGATGCCCAAATTTGTCATGGAGAGGTTCGACCTAGACATCACAAGGCCATAGAAAGACTTGTTTTCCTTTGATTCCAGTCAAGTCTAGTGTCTAGTATTAATCAAGGATCTACGTGTATCATTAGTCCAATACCCAGCCAAGAGAATTCTCATGGATGTGGTGGTAGATGACATTCCACCAAAATATGGAATGCTGTTATCCAGGTCTTGGGGTGCCAAGCTACAAGGTTCGTTGCAACTCAACATGTCTTATGTCACAACCTCAATCTTCGGCCAACCTAAAAGGCTATACCGAGAAACTTTTATGAAGTATGTGGTTAGTACTCAAGAAAGACCCCAAAACTTTCCCATATATTCCATACACTCAGACATGGACTCCTTAATCTTATACAACACCGAAATTCAAACTCAAGCTGATGTAAAAATGATGACTTTGAGTCAGGACAAATTCCTAAACAAAGAATCCACAGTTCAAATTGAACAAATCTTGGAAGAAAGTAAGTCAATAGCCACACATAAGCTACCTCACAACATTGTAAATCCAATTGCCCCTACTGAGCAAATGGAAAGGGCTCTTAATACCAGTACAAATCAAGAAGACCTATGGTACGTAGAGTTTGATGGATCAGTCAATAAGCTAGGAGCAGGGGCAGGGGTCTGGATTCATAATGTAAAGGATGACCACGCTGAGGGACATGCATTGAGATTAAATTTCAGGTGCACCAACAACATGGCCGAGTATGAAGCCCTCCTTTTAGGACTCAAAGTGATAAAAAACTTCGGTGCAACCAAAATATCAATCTTGGGAGACTCTGACCTCATTATTCAACAAATAAAGGGTAACTTCATTACAAATGATATTAGGCTAAAGTCATACAGAGCTGCCACAATGGAAATCCTTGACACCTTTCTTGAAACCCAACTGACCAAGATTCCAAGAAATCAAAACCTGCATGCCCATAGTCTTGCAACTTTTGCAAGCACTTTCAAATTGCCATTCAAGCCTAATCACCTGTTTACTGCTGAAATAAAGCACAGGCCTGCAGTACCATATAATGTAAAGAACTGCCAGGTGTTTGAAAATGACATACAAATCAACAATTTCCTAACCTTGAAAGAAGAGTTTACAAGCACAAAAATGGATACCAACACTGCAGAAGCAGAAGAAAGCATCCAAGTGGAAAAAATTGGAACAAACATATTTACTGAAACAACAAACCAACTTCTACACCCCACCAAGTTCACTAAAACAGATTTACAGCTACTTCATGAAAAAGAAGGTGAGGATGTAGTGGCAGCAGAATGTGAATTCATTGAACTGAAAGATAATTTTCTACCCACGGGCCTTACTCCTTTAGAGGACATCTTTGACTCAAATGACATCTCTAGGAAACCTAAAATGCAGCCCTTAAATGCTGAAATTGAGGACTGTAATTTAGGAACTGTAGAAAATCCCAAAATGATAAAATTGTCCAAAGCTCTACCCTCTGACCAAAAACCCAAGTATATGGAATTGTTCAAAGAATTTCAAGATGTCTTTGCATGGAGTTATGAAGACCTAAAGTCTTATAATACTGCAGTAATCCAACACACAATACCTCTCAAAGAGAACCAAAAACCTTTCAAACAGAAACTCAGGAGGGTCAACCCTGTGCTGCTCCCTTTGATTGAAAAAGAAGTCAAGAGAATGTATGAAGCTGGAATTATAGCTCCAATCAGATTCTCAGAATGGGTTTCGAATTTAGTGCCCACTAGAAAGAAGACAGGGGAGATAAGGTTATGTGTTGACTTGAGAAATTTGAACAAAGTTTCTTTAAAGGACAATTACCCTCTACCCAAAATGGATCAAATTCTGCAAAGGGTGGTGGGTGCTTCAAGAATATCACTGTTAGATGGGTTCTCAGGCTTCAATCAAATCCTAATGCACCCTGATGACCAAGATAAACCTGCCTTCACTACCCCTTGGGGAACATTTAAGTATGTAAAAATGCCTTCTGGACTTAAGAATGCAAGGGAAACTTTTCAAAGGGCCATGGATATAGCTTTTGCTAAAGAAATCCATGACTTCTTAGTCATTTACCTAGATGACTTGACAACTTTCTCCAAATCAGATCAAGAGCACTTGGATCATCTAAGGCAAGTATTCTCAATCTGCAGAAAATATGGCATATCATTAAACCCAAAGAAATCCTTGTTTGGGCTAGAAGAAGGAAAATTATTGAGCCATATTATTTCTAGAGAAGGCATTAGAATTGACCCTGACAGAATACAAGCCATCCTACAAGTCCCGCACCCTAGAAACATTAAAGAACTGCAAGCCTTTTTGGGAAAAATCAACTTTCTTAGGAGATTCATACCAAATCTGGCTGAACTAACAAGATTGTTGAACAACATGCTCAAAAAGGACTCAAAGGTCAAGTGGATGATGGAAAATAAGCAGGCCTTTGAAGAAATTAAACAAGCTTTAACTCAAACACCAGTCCTCACCAGCCCCAACTTTGACAAAGATTTTATCATATTCTCATTTGCATCAGAACATACAATTGTTGTTGTTTTGCTTCAAAAAGATGACCAAGGATGTGAAAAACCCGTCGCCTTCTTCAGTAAAGCCCTTAGAGATGCCCAACTCAAATATCAAATCATGGAGAAATAAGCATATGCCCTTGTAAAGGCCATCAAGGACTTCAGAGTTTACATCTTATACTCTCATGTGATTGCCTATGTGCCCAACACTGTTGTTAAAGATATTCTAACCCAAGAAGGCATTGAAGGCAAGAGGGGCAAATGGATAGCTACCATACTAGAATATGACATTGAAATTAAACCCACTAAACTGATAAAAGGACAAGGAATAGCTAAACTCATGACTGAAACTAACTTTCAAGCCCTTGACATAAATCAACTAGATAATGAACAGGGGATGGTGACTCCACAGATCAATCAAGCCTTTGTACAACTACCCTGGTATGCTGATATCTCTTTTGTGTTATTAAACCTACAAGCTCCTCCAGGATTATCCAGAACCAAGAAAAGGTTTTTGAAAATGAAAGCTTCTAAATTCTGCATTTTAGATCATGTTTTCTTTTGGAAAAGCCATGATGGTGTTTTGTTAAATTGTCTAATCAAAGAGGAAACTGACAAAGTACTCTAAGAATTTCATGCAGGGGATTGTGGTGGACATTTGTATTGGAAATCAACTGTTGACAAAATCCTAAGGGCTGGATTTTACTGGCCCACCTTATTCTCTGATGCGAATAAATATGTAACATCTTGCCACAAATGCCAAACCTTTGAAGGCAAGAAAAAGTTGTTGCCTCTGCCCCTCAAACCAGTTTCCACTGAGAAACCATTTCAACAATGGGGTTTAGACTTGATTGGGGAAATCCAGCCTTCATCTTCTAGCCAGCACAAATGAATTTTGACTGCTATAGACTATTTTACCAAGTGGATAGAGGGCATCCCTTGCAGGCAAGCCAATGACTCAGTAATCATTCAAGTCCTTGAAACCAACATCTTGTCCAGGTTTGGCTGCCCAGAGAAAATCATTACAGACAATGTTGCTGCTTTTAAATCTATGAAAATGATTAATTTCTGTCATAAATACCACATTACCTTGGGCCATTCCACAGCCTATTATCCTCAAGGCAATGGCCTAGCTGAATCCTCCAACAAAAGCTTGATCAACATTATTAAGAAGGTCTTGGAGGAGAACAAGAAGAACTGGCATAAAAAACTTATCAATGCCCTATGGGCAGACAGATTGACCACCAAGAGATCTATTGGGACCAGCCCCTATCAATTGGTTTATGGAATGGAAGCAGTTTTCCCTTCTTCTTTGGGAATTCCAGTAATAAAGCTGCTACAAGAGATACACGCAAAACCTAATGATATACAAAGAAGGATCAATCAAACTATTTACTTGCAGCAGACAAGAGAAGAAGTCTACCACAGAGCCCAGATCCTACAAGAAAAGCTCAAAAAGATGTTTGACAAAAGAACCAAAGCAGAGGATTTTTTCATTGGGGATAAAGTTCTGAAGTGGGATTCCAGAAGAGAAGATAAAGGAAAACATGTGAAATTTGATTTCTTATGGAGAGAGCCATTTATCATTCAGACTGTACAAGGAAACAACACCTATTTTTTGAAAAGTTTGGATGGTACAGAGGCAGAGGATGGGCCAGTTAATGGCAGAATGTTGAAGCACTATTTTCAGCCACCTTGTCAAGAATAGCAGCACTTCAACTTGTACATAGTAGTGTTTACTTTCTGTAGTTTATTTCAGTAATAGGATAGGGAATAATTTACAGCAAATTTTGAAGAAAAAGCGAGAGATTGTGCCATATTTGGCTCTTTCTCCTTAACATATCAGAAGAAGCTAAAGAATCAGACTTGGGAACTATGAAAATGATGAGAAATGAGCAGACTAACTTCCCAAAACAGAGCTACAATTTTGCAGTAAGTCTATGAGATAGACAGTATTGCAGAGGAGCCATTGTATGAAACAATCAAGGATAAATTTCAAACTACAGTAAGGAACTGAAAGATAAGGCCATCTGACCTGCTGTTCTTGACTTTTCACTAGGAAAAGCCATCCCCAAGTGGAGCCACTGTTAGCTCCCTATACCAATAGGCTTCATTTTTCATGATTCACTGGGGAAGTGCCAAATATGTTCATCCTTTTCATACTGCAAGGGTTCCATATGTTGATCAATTTTCACACTGCATATATGGTTAACTTGTGCCACAATTGATGATTAACCAGACAGCTTAATCCTGGCTAGATCATGTTTGAATTTCACTTGTCTAAGAATAGAGAATGGAGGTCTGAACAAACAGTTTAAACTTGGCAGGCCAATATTTAGGCAGAGAAGCAAAGGGTCTCAACAATTTAATTTGAGCCTTGGAAGAAATAAGGGTAGACTTAGATAGGATGACAGCCAAAAGAAAAGAAAAGAATCAGGGTTTGCCAGTTCAAGTGCACCCAATAAGAATGAAGAAAAAATTCTAGGTATACTAGGTTGGGTAGGCAATTTTGAGGGTACAAAGGCATGTTTTGTGAGCAATTTTCCCTTTAGAATGACTTGCCATCTCATAAAATCATGGGGCACCATGGCAAGGTGGCTACAGATCAAATGAAGCATGACTAACTCCCCTCCTCACCTTCCCAAAGAAACATTTACTAACACTCCCCCCAAAGGGTAAAGAAATCTCCTCATTACCTTTAGCCTCTTTAGCCTACTTCATTTCATGGCAAAACTAAGTTAGAAGATGTTTTACCTAGGCAAAAAAAGCCACATTTCTTGTGTAAAAAGTCTTGATTTTATCTTGCCAAAGTTTCCTAAAGCTTCACCATTGGTCATTCATTCCTCTCCCCTTGGCCTAAGTTTTCACTTTATAAAACTTAGCCTAAGCCATACAAACCCATCCCCTACAATAATATTAACCTACTAACCTTATTATATAACTCCTATGAATAGCTTCCCCCTCCTTAGTATATAAATACATAGAAAACCCCAAAAAAGAAGTACCCCCACCCTAGGCTAACTATAGCCATATTTTACATTTTTTAGGGAGCCATTGGCCCACCAGGGGCCAATAACAACCCTCCAAAGACCCATTGGGATTTATATAGCCTTTGGCTGAATAAATAGCCCAAACCCGCAATTTTTGCCTGAAAAAAGCCACTTTGCCTAAGTCTGCGGATACACAGGAAAACATTACAAAATATGAAAAAATAACGTGGGTCTGCCATCGTTAAAAACCCGTCAGCTCGATCACCCGCCAGCCGTCCAATCATTGCTCCCAGATCCGACGGTAGTCAACGAATTCGGAAGCCCCAACCTGCCGAAGAATAGCGTCCGGGGGATGGGCGGTATTTCCGCCGTACCGAGGACGCGTGTCAAGCACTCGGTATGTTCAGAGCCCCCTCCCCTGAAACCACTTTCCCCAAAAAGCGGTGCGATATTACCGCTTACCACTTGCCCCCTCCTTGCTGATGTCATGCTTATGTCACCTGATGACGTCATCCGCCACGTCATCTGCCATGTCATATGCCATGTTAGCCTCCGTACCCACTAAACGACAAAATGACATCATGCTGACGTCATCCCAAAAAAGTGCCCATAACCTGCCAAAGTCAAAATTTGCGGGTAAAAAGGGTAAATGTAATGTTTTTTACCATTTGTTGTTTGTTTTCTCCGTGCACCTGTACATGCAAATTACATCGAAAAACACCATTTTCGACCCTCCAAATTTGCCAACCTGCAAGCACAGTGCCCAGCTCGGCCCCTCAACCCACCTAGTCACCTGCAAGTTGCCCATTTCACTGGGAATATAGGTATTTACCATAAATTCACTCTCAACCATGTTTTCCATTAGTTTCTCTATAAATTTAGCACCAACACCCACAATTTAAAGGAGAAAACATTGTGTTCCTGCCCACAAATCGTCCATAAGCCTCTGAGGTGCCAAATTCACTTAAAATCCATACAGTCATCTGAAATTGAGCTCGTTCGGCCCTATAAACTCCCCAAAGAGCCTCCCAGGCTGTCTTTTGCCCATAATTGAAGTCCACTGTGCCAAAAAAGCCCACTGCTCCTACTTCTCCAACTGATATCACTCCACAGAACCCAATTCAAGCCAACAAACCAGTTCTAATTGTGAAAATCCCAGGGAAATCTTTGAAGCCATCCTCCTGCTCATTTTTTTCCTGCACAGAGCTAGAAATTCCAATTCTAAAAGCAATACAGTTAAGCCATGGAAGGTCCAGTGGCCTTAAACATCACCCCCCTCAATGCACCGCACAAAGAGTTAGAGCATTTGCCCTTGGCTGATAAAGATTACCTAATCCAAGACCTTGAAGGTTTCCAAAACCATCTTCAGGCAGTCTGCGAGCTCAGAAATAGTTACTTGAATCAAGAGGATGTATGTGGTATTTGGGAATCAAACTTGCCCAGATATTACCTCCCCTCTATGAACATCTTCCCTGAGATCATCCACCTCTGTTTTGAGAACTATGAGCCAACAAACAGAGCCATTAAAAGTCCGTCTGGGACTACTCTTTTCTATATCACTCCTAACTCTATCAACCAAATGCTGAACTTCAAGCCAACACACAACCAGTTTCCTCTTACCATGAAGTACTTGCTAGATGAAGGTCCCAAACTCTCCAGCACAGAAATAGCCAGAATTGCCAAAGTATTCATGATGGCAAATAGACAGCCCCAGCACCCACCTCCTTTTCATTATGGCTCCTTCACTGAAATGGCTAGGTTAGTGGTTGATATGATATCTTTTGTGTTGGGGTTCAAGACAAGTGAGCACATTGATGAAACCATATTGGTTATGCTATCTATTTTTACCCCAGGGTAGCCCCCTACTGTCAGGTACAATTATGCCAAGTTTATTGCCAATAAAATGCATGACCAATTGTTGAGGCTGGACAGGGAGGGAATCTTCAAATATTCTTCCTATATATATCATCTATTTTCATATTTCTAGCCAGATATCTTCCAATTCCCCATTAGAAAACTGGACCACAAAGGGGAGAGGAGGTCTGTTATTTTTTGGACTCCAACCTTTCATGATATACGCACCTCTCCCTACTCTTATTGTGAGTTTATTGATCTATTTGTGTACCCTGTCTCTTGCCTCTTGATGAGAACTCCTCCTCCCAGACTGACACATGATATGAAAAGGATACTACAGCTCTCCAAGAACTATAGAATAGGTGACTGGTATTTCTACCAGAATCACACTATTCTCAGAATATATGGCTGTGAGCTCTGCCCTTACAGGCTGCCGAGATATGTGCCAATGAGACTCTTTGCCTTGGAATATTTCAGGCAATTCATTAACTCAGATCTGAGCCACTTCCATAGCACAAAGAAAAAGGCCCAATTGAAACTCAGAGAAAAATTAGGCCCCTTTGTTATGAACAAGAAAGAGGGATGGAAGGATGCTGATGAGCTATTGGGTCAAACATACAGACTAAAGAGAAGCTTTTGGTGGGTACCCTACGACCCATATGGCTTCATCAACGCAAGAAGGATAAAATATAGGCTAGCATCCTATGAACACTGCCGCATCCCTGACATAGAAACATATGTACCAAGATGACTGGTTGGAGGGCACCCTAGTTGAAGAGTTGACTGAAGAAGAAAAAATGGAACAAACCATGAAAGGTTTGGAAAAAACTCTTGACTTGGAATCTTGTGGGCAGGTGTCTTTCAAAAGGCCATAGCCAACTGGGGAGAGCTCATCAACTGCCACAACTGCACAATAGGTTGCCCAGGAAAGGACTACACCAGCAACAGGGACAACAAAGTGCAAGGAGTTGGTAGTGCTAGAACAAGAAATCATGGAAGAGCAGCCTGCTACTTCAAAGGAACACAGCCAAGGGGAAGCCCCTTCATTACAAGCACAAGCACCAAAGGTACCAGCTCCGCAGACTCCTCTTCCTGAGCAGAAAAGCAAGAAAAGGGACAAAGAAGAGACCACACCTGCAAGTGGGTCAACAGGTCAGCAAGAGGCCAAGAGGCAAAGAGTAGATCCTCCTGAAGAGGACACTATGGAAGACATCACCGAAAGCCCAAGAGGAGAGAGAGCCGTTAGCCAAGAGACTTCTACAAGCTCTCACAGACAAGAAGGAGGGAGACAGTATGGAATGGAAGTCTCCTCCTCAAGATCACAAGCAAAGAAACCAGCAAACATCAAGCAGTCATTCAAGGACATTAAGGCTCAGAATGAGTCATTAAGAATTCAATTGTATGACCAGTTTCTTAAGATGACACCCTCCAAACAGCATAGACTAATTGCAGCCTATGACATGAAGGAGGAAAAAATGATTTTCAGTCATTTCAAGGCCAAAGTTCAGCACCCCCAGTCTGCAGCTGACTACATAAGGACCAATCTAGAGGTCCTTGCCAAGGACTTTCACCCAATGGATCAAATCGAATTACACAGGCAAATAGGTGAAATGGTCTATGCCACACTGGCAGACAAAGAAATGCTGGCCCACCAATTGAAAGAGTCACTGAGTAACACATCTACTCAGTTGGACTTAGAGAATATCTCTTCTCTAGCCAAAGACAACCGCATAAAGACTCTGGAGGAAATAATTGTTGAGTTGGGACATGATCCCAAGGATGCCAAGGCTACCAAGGCATTGATAAAAAAGAAGGAGGAGGATATTGCTACCCTCAGAAAGTAGTTGAAACTGCCTGTAACCATGCATCCCCAAACAACAGAGCTAGCATAAGAAAAGGCAGAAGAGGATGTCATGGATCTATTAATGAGAATGAACCAAAGGCTGATACAGATAGAGCAAGAGCTAGAGAAAGCATTGCAAACTAAGCAGGGAGAGTCAACCTCCCAGCTACCCCAAACAGCTCCAGCAATTGTCTCTACTTCTCCCATAGACACAGCAGCAATTCCTCCCACTGAACCACCAGTGACAACAGGTACTGAGACCATAGATGCTACAGCAACAACAACAAGAGAGCCTGAGGCTAGCATGAAAATGGAGGAAATGATGAAGGTAGTGAAAGAGCTAGAAGCTCAAATGTCAGAGCTTAGAGAGACAAAAGAAAAGCTAACCAAGCTAGAAGTGAGCTATGACAAATCAAAAATGACAGTAGCAAAGAAGACTAGAGAAGTGAAGGCCCTGGAGAACAAGGTGAAAACACTGGAAAAGGATCTCACCTTACATAAACCTCTAGCAGATATTAAAATGATTTTGTGGACTAAGATTGGCTAGTCCATTACTGACCAATGGAGGTCAATTCAGACAATGTATGAGCAAATGGAATTAATAGACAGGGCATCGGAACAAATACAAAGGGCTTGGGAATCATTAGGAAATATGCCTGATCAGGCCAATGCACTTATCCATTTTTTGAACACCAACACCAGGGAACAATTGGCGGCTTTAGAAATCAATGACAGGACAGGCACCATTTTGACAATAAAGAAGGTGCTAACAATGAGGACTCTTATAGAGACTCTGGAAAGAAGGTGTCAGGAGATGCAGATGGATATTAATACCTTCAAAGAGAAATTGACAAGCTTGCAACAAAGGGGTTTACCCAGTCTAGTAACAAGCAATCAAAAGTTGTTATCTCATCAACAATATGCTCATCAGGTGAACATGTATGTGACAAATCAGACCACTACATCATCCAGCGGCTCAGAAAACACAGGACCTCCTTCTGGAAAAAGCTTGTATGACAAATTGGAAGGATTATTTTTCATAGAACATGAGATAAATCATCTGTTTGAGGTCAAGCCCAATTTTTATAGATATACTAAAGCTGATGAGATACTAATAAAAATACAAAGACATCAATTGCCCATAGAACACTGGTGGCAAAGTATGCTGGAATTTTTGCCTACGTAAGTCCAGATCCTTTTTGCCTGTACAGCTGGTCAAAGGGCAAGACACGTGGCAGAGGTAAATGAAGGAGCTCAGGCCAGGATCAGGACACACTAAATATGGATCCAGAGCAGGTAACAGATCAGGACAACAATGCGGGAAAGCAAATAAAAGACATAACTCCTAGCCGAATTCCAAGGTGAAAAGGTCTAAAATATCTTGTCAGTAAACTAGCCAGCACAGCTGCAATAACTCCTGCCTTCATTTCTGCCTTTATTTCTCTGACAAAGTAGCTGAAGGAATTTATTACTCCTTATCTTATCACTAATATATTTTGTAGACTCTCTTTTTGTATAAATACTCCTCCAAAGAATGTACTCGGGGTTGGTGATTCTCCCATTTGAACTACGCTATAACTTAGATATTGATTAATACAAAGGGCATTGAAATGCATTGTTGTTCGAACTTCTGACTGTGGATGTGATGATGTTGGACTCTGCTACAGAATTCCTGTGTCTTTCTTTGGCTCAATAAGTTATTCTAACTATGTTTGGTTTTTTCTATGTTTGCAAGTATCATATATGTTTCAAAATCTTAACAACAGGGAAAAAGAATAGCCCAGAACTTGTTTAAATACACTGTGTGTTCAATTCCTACTGTTATCTATATTTTCCTCACAATTATTTCAAATAGAAATTCTTAAATGCTTCTATCTCTGCTAATTCCCTCATTTTGAACATTCTCAAGGAATTATTCACTGCTCCTTGAAAGTTTTCAAGCATCTTCCCTCTGCCACTGGGATAAAGGATCCTTGACTGCCCTTTACCCCTTGGCCTACATCCCATCCATCACTGGCTTTGATATTGTTCCAAACTGATTATCTTGCTCTGTAGTATTGTCTTTCATCTCAAAAACACACTTAGTAGTCCATTACCATAGACTCCATTTCCCAATGGAACTAAACCTATCAGACCTACATCCTACCTCTGCTTGAAATCACCATCCAAACCTATTTAATACACAACTCTGCACAACATAACTAGCATACAACTTCGAACAAACAAAGTTAAAACATATAGAGAGAGCCCTCTCTGGATGCAGTTTGGCTAGAAATTGCATCTAAAAGACTGGTTAGTGGTTACCTCGGCCGTATTCCCTTTTCTCAACAAGTTTTGGGGAACAACCTGAGTGATAACAGGTCCAAAAGATTTTTTTTAGTGGGAATGCCATGATCTAAATTGGATCCATGAATGACTTTCAAAGAACCTTGACTGTATTGAGATGAAACAAATCTTTAAAGAATCCAAAACAACATCAAAAACACCCTGAACCAGTGGCAATGGTGGCCTGCGCGGAACGACGAGGACCTCGGTCAAAGCGCGCTGACCGAGGCCCATACAGACTCCGTGGGAGGTCAAAGTAGCCCTTGGGAGCCTTGGATCGGGAAAAGGAGGTGATTTTCGATGTGCGATCGCGCTAATGCGGGGCGAACAGGGCCAACGTGGGCTAGCCCGAGCACCCAGTCATGTGGGGGGAACCGGAGGACCGTAGGCGGAAAAGGTAAAAGTGCTAAAGTACGAAGGCGGGACCCACGCTTTGGAAACCGGCAGTTTTGATCAGGACGCCCTTGAATGGCAAGAGGTTTTGGATAGGAGCAGAGCGATTCCATACACCGATCGACGAGTGGTAGCGGAGGTGAGAGAAAACCACCGTTGATCGCACGCTATCGGTCGAGCAAGTCAACCGCGCTCGACATGCATATGATGTCGGATCTTGAGGAGCCCAGATCGAACGGCTGAGATTGCACCTGATGGAAAGAAGCAGAATCAACAGGGAATTAAGCCGTGTCCTAAAGGGATTTGGAGTCCATTTGACCGCCATGGTGGAGGAAGGATGCATCCACAACGTAACTGAGGAAACGAACTAACGAATCATGCTAGCACCAGTTAAATGGGGACACGTGGCCTCTCCCTGGTTGTTCATGCTGACGACGAATAGGGAACTCCAAGCATAGCTACAGAAGGAGAATCAATGCAGGTGGGAGAGGAACCAAAGAGGCATAGGGATCGAATGGCTAAAGCCATGAACAATGATAGTTGAACGAAAAGGGGAGAGAGTTGATTGGGAAGCCGCATTGAGAGGGGTCCAAGTGAGAAAAAACAGATAGGGAACAATGAACCTGGAGAGGAGGACTAAACACAGAGAACAGTAAAGCCAAGTAGAGGAGACAGAGGGCTGAGCTGACCACAGGTAGCATCGAGCACTAAAGAGCTTGAAGATTCAAGCCTTCCCATAGAGGAATATGTCTGGACTGAGCATCGCTTTTGGCTCTTTCCGTTGTAGAGCAAGGGTCACAGAGTTGGTAGGAAGAAAAAGAGTTTGTGAACTTTGAGTGGCTTGGGGGATCCAAGAACCACCCTACCAAGCAAAATCTGCTTCAGGAGAACTCATATTGAGTCCCTGTATTGTAATTTCTCTGCTAAAAGACACAATAAAACAAGGCCACCACTGAAGCTGGACCGGAGACGTAACCTTGGAGAATAGGGCGAACTCCTTGTTAAAAATTGTTTGTGTCTTTACGTTGCTTACTGTATTTCTCTGCTGTCTCTCCACTTATTTTCTGTGTATTGGCAATCTGATCGATTCGTTGTTTCGATAACACAGAACACACACACACCAGCACATGATTCTGTAATACATTTTGTTTAATAATCTTCAACTGATGTCACTCATAGGGTGATTACCAGATCAGCACATTCATTAATGTCTGGCATAACGCAGAGCGGAAGAGCCTACCGAGGAAGCGAAGCATTAGAGAATAGTCCTTTGATTTCTATTTTGTGAGAAAGCGAGGAAGAACTTGCAGGTTTCTCTCCGAGAGGCACAGTCCGGTTGATTAAGCAGTGCATTCCACTGATACCACCACCGTCCACGCCATCACCTACTTCACCTACATCAAATCCATCTTCATCGACACCACCTCTGCCAGCCCCGAAGGTTGGGATGGTGAGTGCAGTCAAGTTATTGGTATTTAGAGGCGTAGGAAATGAGGAACCAGGTCAGTTCTAGTTTATGGTAAAGGCTATGTGGGAAGCCCAAGGCGTAACGGATGATAACATCAAAAGGGATACTCTAGTTAGCGTGCTGTAGGATCACACGTTGACGTGGTATATAAAGTACTCGAGCGATCACCCGAATGAGGGAATAGTAGCGATCTAGGATGCATTGAATAGAGAATTTAGTCGGCCAAAATTAGAGACGCAGTCGATCATTGGGTTCAATGAGATCGCAATGTTACCAGGCAAAACCCCATGGGATCTGGATCAGAGACTGAAAAGCACAATCCCCGAGGCTAACGTGACATTGACGGATGCGTAGCACTGCACATGGTTTGTGGCATCTTTGACACCACATCTAAGGACGACGCTATCACAACAAAAGATATCAACCCAAGCCAAAGCATTAGAGATAGCAATGAGGTTGGACGAAACTCCAATATAGGATCTAGGGTTGGGAGTAAACCAAATCCATGCGCAACTACAAAACCTGTGCTTAGAAATGCAAATTTTGAAGCAAGAAAGGGCGCCCTGACTGGAGCCGCATACAGAGGTAGGGTGCATTAAATGCAAAAGTCAAGGTCACAACAAGGACCATTGCCCCATCTTCGTGAACTATCTAGCGGGAGGGGGCCCGATGCCCTTAAGGCTAGAGGTACAAGCAAGGCCAAGTACGACACCCGTGCTTTGGTGTGCGATTTGTCAAGTAGGTGGAAATCACGCAACAGACAACTGCCACTTGTTAAAGAAGTATACCGAGACCCCACAACAGTTGTATTGCAAATTTTTTAGATCAGTGGGTCACGATGAGCAGACATGTTGAAGTTACGATCTAATGATGGAAACGACCCTAGCTTATCGAGTATAGACTGAAGCGCGAGGTTTTGACCCAGCCATAGGGCCACGCAGGGGATTTCAAGGATGCGGACAAGAAAGAGGAATGGGGCCTAGGTGAGGGCGCAGACAACTGATTTGTTATAATTGTGGAGGTCCGAGGCACTATGCTCGTGATTGTACTAATCCAACGAGGATATCTTGTCCATACTGTGAGCAATTTGACCATGAAATGGTAGACTGTCCGACGCTTATTGCTCAGATGTGCAAAAAGGGGGTATTGCAGCCTACTCTGACTCAAAATGTCTAGATGATGAGGTCAGAACCACGCAAAGAGGACCCCAATGTAAACATGGTACTAAGGAGCGACGCTGCCACCAGAGGAGATGCGAGGAAACAACCTGGAGAAGATGGGAAGCGTCGCGATGCTCCTACAAAGGAACCTAACTTGGAGATAGAATAGGTGAAAGGACATCTAAAGAAGCTCAGAAGAGCTTCACGGAAGTCTCTACTCCAGGTAATAGGGATCCAATTGAGCCGGGAATGGATCCCTCTATTCTTACCACCTTTTTAAAGACATGTATGAAGTTGCTATGTGACAATAGAGCTATTAAAGGACTGCAAGAGCTGATCACTAGGTGCGTGGGATGAGGGGAACCACGCGTTGTTCGAAAACTAGGGAAAGATGCCCTATACACCGGGCGGGAGATGCGAATGATGACACAAATTGGTGAATACAAGATGGACCAAGTTATTCTAGATCTAGGGTCAGACGCGAATGTGTTGCCTAAGCAAACATGGGAATGCACGGGTAGGCCCACACTACAGTGGTCTCCTATTCAACTACGGATGGCCAATCAGCAAAAGATCTTACCAATGGGATGACTGCAAGGGGTGACAATGGAAATTGAAGGAGTAAGTACGTAGACCAACTTTGAGGTAATAGAAATTGTTGATGATAGTAATCCATACCCTGCATTGCTAGGAATAGATTGGGCCATGGACATGAATGGGGTCATCAACTTAAAAAGATGAAAAATGACATTCGAAAGAAAGTCACTCCGTGTCATAGTTCCACTGGACCCAACTGAAGGAGCGTGCTACACCGATCTACTGCATGACGAGGATAGTGACGATGAACTAGACTGCATCTACCAGATAACAGCGCCAGACCAGGATCAGGTGAATCCCTCAGCGGATGGAAGACTTTCATGGGAGCGCGATAGTTCCTGCACATCGGATTCAGATGAGGAGACTGAATAATGGCAGAACCAATTGCATGAAGTCACAAAACTCAACTGTAATATGATGATTAGATCATTGCGACACTTGATCACTGAAGTAAGACAATGGCGAGCAGATAACAGTGCAACAAATAAGGAGCAGTTCGTCAATCCTGGCACTTCGATCATAGAGTAGAAGAGGCATAGTGTGATGGAAGAAGTGTCGCGGGCACCAGTATGGTGTGCACATAGGAAGATGAGGTGGAGTGAGTAGGGAGGTAGAGGGCTGTTATGGGTTGGAGGACTTCCATGGCGAACAGGGCAGCCACAATATAGCAGTTTGAGTACCCGTCTATAACGAAGGCCACAACGGTATGCGGTGCAACAATCAACCCAATGGCATCTATGCATAATAAGGGTTCAATGGGCTGAGAAAACCATAAACCAAGAAGGGTGGGCACAAAGAACTCTAACCGTGAATAAACACGCAGAAATCAAGGGACCGAGGAGAATTTCCCCAACTGCAGCCCCTAGAGTTTGACCTGAACAAGAAGACTTGGATGAAGGGATCTGACAATTATGGGAAACCATTCGGCATGGCAACATGAGACTTTGTGAGCTAGAGGAAATGGGGACCAGGCTAAGGAGGAAAAGTTCGAGGTTGGGTGAAGAAATTGACAAAATAAAATTAGGAGTCACACAAATGGGCCACGCAAAAGAGCCACTGAGGGGACCAGACCTGGCTGACCCTCCTATGCTACTAGAACAAGCCGTGACCCTGCTGTCATGGTTATGACTGCACCCTAGGGCATAAGGGGACATAGACCACAATGCACTACCAGACTCAACAGAACATGAAGGGTGCTCGCAGCCTAGTCTAGCAGGGAAGAGGAAGGCTCGCATGAGGGGTGCGACCACCTGACTATCCGTAGGAGGCCTACTCTTAGTGCTCCACGTAATTAGAAGAGGGCATGGAACTATAAATCAGTCTGTAGAAAGGTTGCGTGCTTCGGACATGACGCGTGGGACCAGTGAAAAGCATAAGACGCATCTGTGTACCAGGAACTATGCTGCTGCGTGGGCTGACTGGACAATGGTCGTTGCATCTACTATTCATGACAAGATGTCCCATTTAAGACACCAAGGAGTGGGTGGTGGGCCATTAAGACACAGGATTGGATTGAGTTGCTGCCAAAATTGCATTAATAAGCCAGGAACAAGGGGAATGGCCGAATTTGAAATTGAAAGGGTATATAAATCACTGGTGGCTGATTACCCCACACTATTTGGACCCTTGCATAGTAAATTGGTCAAGGTCAAAAAAGAGCGGCACAGGATGGACGAAACAGCCTTGAAAGGAAGTTCATGGTTTAAAGACCTGTCGAAGGTATTACAGGCGTCTCTACTTAAGTCGCTATCTACGTCGATGGATGATACCATTGAAATCCCTAAATCCCCCAGGACACTGCAGACTAATAAGAACCCTTAGGTAGTAGGACTGGTCTGGATGTCTCCGTGAAATCCACAATTCGGTAAATTATCGATGGAGGAAAAAGGAAAAACTATTACAATTGAGAGCGATGAAGAGGTTGAGGATCCTCTGACCTATATTGAAGAAATAGAAGTTGAAGAAGAAAGGGAAGAAGGCCTCCAGCCAGTAAGACACCCTAAGTATGTGCCTCCCAGGGAAGGGAAGGCCAAGGTACCTAATGGTCTCAATGCTGTAGACAACATACTCATCACCCCGTCTCTCTCAAAAGGGGTTTCGCTCGAAGGCACGATGACAGGTCGTATATCAACGATGAAATTTCAGGACTAGGACCTTGTAGATATAGAGAAGTTTCCTCACTTGGCGACTAGTGAACTAATGGAGCAAAGCGTGGAAGGGATGGTTACAACACTTCAGCTGAAGGAATGGCTGTGAAAGGTGGAGGAAGCTGGGTTACTTAGTCTCCTATCCATTCCCCACTTTCTCCCGCCCCCCATTACAATATTGGTCATCAGATAGCTGATTTGTCTGGTACACAATGGATACTTATAGATAGACAAACCCATCCACATCACAGCAGAACTCATTCATAGGATCTCGCAGCTTCCATGTGAAGGAAGAGATCGCATGGAAATCGTTGATAAGAGTGGCGATGTGACGATGACAGAAACCCTGAAAAAGAAATACAAGCTGGAGAAAGGGCAGTAAGGGTATGATATTGACAGTATTCCAGACAAAGCGGTCTGCATTGTTGGCAGGGAAAGTGATGCAGAAATGTCACGGTAACGAGGTTCCAGCAATAGTCATCGCGCTAGCTGCAATGTGTAGCAGGGGAACGGTTCAATTGGGTGATGTTCCTCTGTGATGAATTCTTGACCAATTGTAGGGAGGTGCAAGAGGAGGGCAAGACCTTCCACTATGCGTGGTTGATGTTTTCCATCGTGCTAGTTACAAGTGAATTACCCGAAGATATCCAGTTTCCCTCCTTGGACCAGGATTGGCTAGAAGCAGCCAAATATATGTCACTCTGGGTGACCAAGGACGCTGCCAGAATCTAGGACATCAAGATTTTTTGGATACTAATGGAAGCCAACGTCTGCCAATGGATCAACCAGCAACCCTATTTGTCCATCGAGATATATGACAATGTAAAGAACGTAGCCGAGTTTAAGGCCAATAGGCACTTTGTCTACATTCGGGCATGCAAGGACCCCGAAGAGACGTGGACCACACTTCATTTCCATTGATGAAGCTATCTATGTGGTATTGGATACCTAGCCATCGGAGTGGCGTGGACTAGATGCAGTGGGGCGCGATGAGGCCGCTATCCAAAAATAGAAGGTTGAAGCTAAGCACGCAACATAGAAAAAGCGGAACGAAAAGCATGTTGCAGAAGTACGGGTGGCCCGAGAGGTGGTGCAAACTTCGATAGGCAAGGCGCCAGTAGGAGGGGCTATGACGACAAAGGATGGAAGCAGTCCGAAGGTGGAGATAAAGCCGGCCACGGATACAAAAATGGAAGGAACAATGCCAACCACCACAAGGTCGCCCTTAAAACGACCACGGCCGACAGAATGAACAAAATTGTGGAAAAAGGCCAAGGCATCTAAATGGGACGGGGAACTTATTACATTGACGAAGGGCGATGTCGGTGACATAGGGGATATAGTTTGTGAAGTCACCCGGGAGGTGTTCGATGAAGCCATGTTAGAGAAATAGACTGTGTTGGGGGCACTCCATACACAACTACAGGAACTTGGGATACGGGCCTCGCAACTAGGAACCATTGCTACCCATGGATCTTTGGCTTTGTCAGCCATTGAGTAGTTGCTATAGGCCAAATTGGCTAATACTATCCCACTCCCGACAAGAGCAGTGACAACCGAAAATGCAGTAGACAGAACTGTGGTGGGCCAGCTTGAGGGACTTGGATTAAATTTGGCTGCCCTCCCTCGTGAAAGCTTGTACTAACTCTAGGACAGTGCAACAATGGAGCTCCGGGCTAGGGAAAGATGTGCAGTACAAGTACTCAGTGAGTAGCGAATTAATATAGAACAATTGATCCTCCAACGAGACGAAGCGGTAGCACAAAATCGACAGTTGCAACAAGTTGTAGGGGAAGCATGTGCTCATGCCCCTGAGTTGGAGATTGCGACCGAGTTTCCTGTCAACATACGAGTCCATAAGTTGGCTAGTGGGTTTTGCGAAGCCAAGGAAGAAGCCACGAGGGTTCAGTTGGTCCTCAACTTACATATTGCAGAGTTGAAACTGCAAGTACAGCCTTTGCCACCACCGAAGGTCACCGAGTGGCATAGAGGCATCATTCAATCCGGGCCGGAAACAATCACACGGGCCATGAAGGAGTGTGCCAACTTGTTAGATCAGTCACTTATTACACTCACTTCACTCTAGGAAGACCCAACCTTACAACGATTGGAAACAGAGGCAAGGGAGCTCCAACAAGCCTATGATAATGTCAGAGGGACTGCATAGATGGTTGCTATTACGCAGTGCTTGTCCAAGATGAGGGAGGCCCAAGCCCTGAAGATACAAGCTGACGTTGCCTGACAAAAGGAAGAAATGATTAAAGAACGTCTCCAACCATGGCTTGATGAGGCATTCATGTTTTCCACCACCATCGAGCGTAAGGTCGCACACATGCAGGCAGAATATGCACCCGGTGAAGTAGCTGAAATAGATATTGATGTGTCGGTGGCCTATGCAGAATAGGTACAATGGATGGTGGAAGATTTTGCTGCAAGTAAAATTGAAGCACAAAAGTTATTGACCGACCTCCACGCGAAGATTTTCGCACCAGCTGAGTGACTCTGGATGACTCATGATGATTGTGTTGGGGACCTGTTGGGTAGCGGAGGCCCCGCATAATGGTTTTGGGGCTCAAAGCCCGCAATTTTGGGTAAATGTATGGTAAAGACTCCATGAGATGCATGGAACGCGAATTGTAATGAATCAAGTCAAAGGGTTGTCCGCCAAAAAATAATGTAAAATAGAGCAAGGCTCTATGGGTAGAAGTCATTTATGGAATATGTACTTTTGATCTAGAATGTAATGGGTTTATGAAAAAAGAAGTCTTTGAGAGTCTATAAGTCTGAGTCGAGGGTGTTGGTAGAGAGATAGAGGCTTTGCAGCTGTGTGTGAAGAGGCCTGGTAGAGTCCACAGCTGTGTGCGCGAACCCCTGTAGCTGAGTGCACAGGGCAGATCTGGTTATATTGAAGTGAAGGTCAATAAAGATAAGAATTTCTGAACCATTGTGTGTTTTCTTGCGGATCTATCTATTGTTTATGTTCTGGATGTATGCATTATCTGGTATAATTGCATGCACGAGGTTTTAAAGTTAAATGTTTGCTTAAAGACTGTAATAAAAATATTAGATCTGTAATAAATTTTAAGAAAGTGTGTTTGTGCGGATCTACGCGAAAGCCTAATAGCAGTACAACGTGGCGCGAGGTCGCCTACGGTTTGCGATCCTCCAAACCACATCCAAACATCCCAAGGGTGCATAAAACTGGTTCTAGCACCGTCCCATACTACCTCGGGTGAGACTTCAGTCCGCGCTTCGCGGACTATTATCTAAAGGGTCGGTAGCACGAGATTTGTTCAACTAATACACTTCTAAAACCTGGGTCAGGCCCCAACAAGCCAACAAGTCATACAAATCAACACATGGTTTTGCAAAACCATCCAGGTATTCTACAAGGGTAAAAGGAATTTACATACAGATAAAATGAATTTATAGAGGAAGGAGTAATAGGAACAAAACTACACATGGTTTTGTGAATTCATGGAAAGAGAAAACAAAACTACGGATTGGAAACAACACATGGTTTTGTAGAAATTTAATTATAAATTCCATTTAAATATTTTGGAAATATTATTCAAATATATATATTATTATATATTTTCCAAAATATTTGTGACACTAATGGATGATAAAATAGCAGCGCAATCATAGGATCAACCATCAGTGAGGGAAGTCGCAGATTATCAAGTTAGAGGATCAATAAGTAGTTGAGTGAATTACTAAGGAAGAGAGAGATACATTTGCATCTGCTAGTTCATTTTCCAGTACAACCACAAATTTGGGTCCACATCCTACCTGCGCCCACTTCCACAGAAACAACATTTGCACAGCACATTCCACCAGAACTATTAATCTACAGCAGTTAGAGATTTTCATTCATCTATATTCTAAAAATGTCATGTCCGTTAGAGACAACATTTATTGTAAACAATTTGTAAATTTTGTATAAATACTTCTGCTTTTGAAGTATTAGAGGGGGATTGTTTGAGATCAGAAATATTAGTGAGTTGTTGGAGCATCGTAAGTCTTTTTTTAAGCACTAGAGCATCAATACTAAGTAGACCATTCATAGGATTCTTGTGGCTTAAACACTGGTGATGTTTTTCTTATGTTAAAGTGTTTCATTGTCATCTCTTCACTGTAATCATCTAAATTCCAATTGCAAAACAGAAAATGTGATGAATAGGATTTACTTTTGAGTACCTTATTCTGGCTACTTTTGCAATCTATATGTTTTCTACTTAAGGGCACACTAAATAATTTTTTGACTTCTCTTTATTTCTGCCTGATTGAGTAAATTCCACACTAAAGAATTCTTAATTGCTCTTTAGTTCTGCTGAAAGTTTTCATTGTTCTGCTATCATCCACTTATTATTCTGAAATATCCAGTAAATATTCCTAACTTTCCCTGAGTTTACTCTGTGAAAAAATGATGCAACCATCCAATTTACCTTTTGACTCCATTGCCCAATAGATTCTAATTAAACTGAATACAATCAGTCTTCCAAAACCCAAATCAAAACCCAAAACCCAAGTACAATCATAACTAGTCTAAGATTTTTAGGCAACAAAGATAAATTTTACAGAGAGAGCCCTCTCTGGGATTGGAAGGGCTAGATTCCCGTCCTGAAGTTGGTTTGATGTCACATTCTTGTGATTTTTCCTACAACCTACAAATTATTGGGTGATAACATAGTGGTGACCATACTGGGGAACATAATGTTTTATCTTCCTCAAAAAAGTGCATCAAAGTTCAGATCTGATTGTTGATGGTGAACAACGATTAGGCACTAGAAGGTTGTACCTTTCACCTGGCAACTCCATTGTTCAACATCCAGAGCTTCAAATTTCAGAGCAATTCCATAACCAAAGAATCCATTTTCCAAAGCATTAATGGTGATACAGGATGACAGGGTTTGTGGCAAACCTTTCATTTCATGAAAATTTAAATGAATTCAGGGAGGGGTTCTCAGAATTTCAGCTTGATGAAGATTTTTTAAGACCTGTGTTTCTCATTTTCAAATCAAGAAAATTTTCTCCTGAATTTAAAATATTTATTCTTCAGTTAGTTGCTAAAAAATATGAAAACGACATTAAACTTTTTCATTCTCAAATTCAGTCATATAATTTCCGAGATCCTAAAGAATTCTTGGAAAATCTTCCTTCTCCGAAGCAAGAGGAAATTGTACTACCTTTTGACTGGCAGACTGAGGATTATTATGCTTTCAAGTACAAGACTGAAGAAGTAGTTTTAGGGTTTAATATTGAGGATACAACTGATCAATTAGTCATTGAAGGCCTAGAAGCAAATATCATACATTATGCTTTTGTTGATCCTATAGCAGATTACATGGAGGTTCTTTTCACCTCATGTTTTCAAACATGTTTTCTCTATAAGGACCAAATACATCATCAGCTGCCATTATATATCACATCTTTGATTATGTGGACACATGATCAAATTATACTTATGAGTTTACTGATAATCAATCAAGCAGTACATTTTTTTCTATAGCTGCTTGAATGGCTTCATTGGCATTTCTGTATTATTTAAGTCACCCTGATTTTCAACAATATAGGGTAGGTAGCATGGTGCAAATAATCTCAAGACCCTGAGCCTTTTTTTTTTAGTTTCAAATTCAGTTTGCTTCTCAAATTTTAGTTTAGCGTGTACTTCAATGTCCAGTATGCAGAGTGGTTTTGATTTTAGTTTGAGAGTTGGTAGAACATGTTGCAGATTTGATAACAACCTAATGGAGAAGGCACTGATCTATAAAATCAGAGATCTGCAGTTCTTGGCACCTCCAAGGAGACTTCCATCCCCAAGGTGGAGCCAATGTTAGGGTCCTATAATTATAGGAAATCTGATGATTTCGATATTGTTTGTAGCTCTCATGATGAAGCTTCTGGCTTGCTAACTCGCACCACTTTGTCTCCATTTTTCATCATCCTTTACTCAGCTTCCTACTTTATCACCCACTTTCATCGTTAATTCATCTAAATATTACCACAGCATAAGTCGAATACCTTCTTCCAAATCATTAAGAATAGGTTTGTGTGACAAAAAGGTTATATATTGTAGAGTTTTTGGTTTTAAAGCCTTGGATTTTATTGAAATTTGCATAAAAAATGATCCTAAAAGCTTAGCTCCTACTCCATCTCCATGCAACTTGCATTCACAAAACCTAAGCCTACCACACCTAACACCAAGCACAAGTGGGTAGCCTTAGGGTTATTTTGTCAAAACACAATGTAACTATGGGATTATATAAACCATCATGAAGAATGTTCCCTTGTGAATGCGAGATAAATCCCATTAAGTACACACACACACAGAGATATATATTTATCTATATATATATATATATATATATATATATATATATATATATTATATATATATTATAATATATATATAATATATATATATTATATTATCTAATCTATATATATATATTATATATATTATTATATATATATATATATATATGATAGATAGATAGATAGATAGATAGAATCCCTCTTTCTACCCCTTATTTCACAAAACCCTATTAACATAAAGTTTTGGCCTGAATGATGGCCTGAATGACGTAGATATATTTTTGGATGAACTTGAGAGGAAGGTACCAGAGAATCAGTGCTTCCAAGCTTTGGAATGGGCACTATTCACTACACCGGCAAGGTGGTACGGTACACACAAGGGTAGCTTTGATGATTGGCACAAGTGTAGGAGGATGATGAGAGCACAATTTTGGAAGCCGAAGGTGCGAATGACAGACAAATATGACGAGAAGGATCATCCATGTGCACACTTGGCGAGATGGGATCAGGCTTATAGTGCAAAGCCCCAACCAGAATGGGCACATTTGTTCTGTCACACCTTGGATGTCATCCCAATGAACTGGTACTTAGAAACAAAGCTTCTCCATGGTACAGGTGAATGGGATATCCTGCACGAAGGATTCATAATGACATTTAGTTTTAAATATGGGTTTGACTATATTGACGAAGCACTACAAGAAGTGAAAGCAACAAGCTTTAGGATACCACAGGATCCATTGGATCTTATTCAACCCGATTGGACCACTTAGTGGAGACATACCTCAGAATGCTATAATGTGACAGCTGAAGAGGAAGATGAGGATCCATGAAAGATTAACATCCCTGAAACAGAAGGTCACTGCGAGGTTGAGGGACCACAGATTGAGAATACTGATATAACCACGCTATTGAAAACGAAATAGGTAAATATTGGTACAGAGGTAGAGCCCAAATTTGCAAATATTGGAGATCACTGGGATGACATGATGGTGTATAAGGTTGTTGAATTGCTCCGCGAATACCAAGATTTTTTCCCTACCAAGTTTACAGATCTAAAAGGGATAATAGGAGACCTGGGTGTTATGAATATCATGTTAAAACCCGACGCAAAACTGGTTAAGCAAAGACCTTACCACCTCAATACGAAGTATAAGGAGAAGGTTTTCTTAGAGCTAGACAAGATGCTCGCAGCAGGCATCATTGAGCCTGTAGAAGAATCTGATTGGGTAAGCCCAATGGTGGTACAGGAAAAAAATTATAAGGATGAAATAAAGATATGTGTACATCTCAGGAAGTTGAATGATGCTTGCGTACATGATCCTTTCCTAACTCCATTCACTGATGAAGTGTTGGACAATGCAGGTGGTCAGGAAGCGTATTCGTTCATTGATGGATTCTTTGGGCACCATCAGATCAAAATCATGCCAGAGGATAGAAGAAAGACAACCTTCGCGACTGAGTGGGGATGTTTTCAGTACATTGTAATGCCGTTTGGATTCAAGAATGCGCCTGCAATTTTTTCACACGTAGCCATTGCTGCGTTCAAGGAATTTATTCATAAGTTTATAGAAGTTTACTTTGATGACTAGACTGTGTTTGGGCTGGTGAAATGCCATGTCGCAAGTTTGTGCCTAATGTTAGATAACTGTTGAAGGTACCAGATCACGCTCAATCTGAAGAAGCGTCTATTTTTTGTTCCTTTTGGGACTCTGTTGGGTCATGTGGTTTGTAGATAGGGACTAATGGTAGATCCCATTAAGATCGCGGTGATACTTAACTTGGAAGTGCCGAGGAGTGTGAAATAGTTGCGCACAACCTTAGGACATACTCGATATTATAGGAAGTTTATCAAGGGTTATGCCTAGATCACCACGCCTATGGAGAAGTTGTTGAAAAAAGATGTCACGTTCTATTGGAACGAGGACTGTAAGAAAATCTTGGATGTATTGAAAGAAAAGATGGTCACCGCACCAATTTTATTCTTCCCGGATTGGAAGAAGGAGTTTCATGTAGATGTCGATGCATCATGTATAGCACTGGGAGCAGTGCTGGCACAGGCTGGCAGAGGAGAATTGGACCATTCGATAGCGTTCACAAGTAGAAGGTTATCTAACGCTGAGAAGAACTATTCCACCACCGAGCATGAGGGGTTAGCCATGGTATACTCACTCCAAAAGTTTAGACACAATTTGCTGGGTGGCCATTTTAAGATGTATACAGATCATTTCGCATTGAAATACCTGGTCAATAAAATTGTGTTGGGGGGGAGAATCTGTAGGTGGTTGTTATTATTCCAGGAGTATGATTTTGAAGTTATTGTGAATCCTGGACAACTGAACGCGGGACTAGACAATTTGTCATGCATCAAAATAGGGGAAGAGCACACCAATTTGGAGGAGGGACTGCCTGATGCTTAACTATTTGATGTGCGTGTTGCAGATGGTCACTTTGAAGACATCATACACTTCCTAACAACGAGAAATACCCTGGAAGGTTACACCGTCCAGTAGAAGAAGGAGTTAGTGGTACGCGCGGCAAACTTTTCTGTCATTCCTGGGCATCTATACAAAATGGGGGTTGATGAAATATTGCGATGATATGTATCGAAGTTTGAAAGTAGAAGTATCCTTGTGGACTCTCACGGGGGCACCACGGGATGTCATTACGCAGGAAGAGTGACTGCACAGAAGATTCTACGTATAGGGTTGTGGTGTCCAACCCTCCATTAGGATTCAAAAGCTTATTGCAAGGCATGTGATGTATGTCAAAGGATGGGTAGGCCATCATGAAGGGATGAGCTGCCTCTAAATCCATAGATGACATTACAACCCTTTAAGAAATGGGTGATAGATTTTGTGGGAGCCATTCAGCCCCAAGGGAAGAAGACGGGAGCGCAGTACATTATCATCGCAATAGAGCATTTGACTCGATTGGCGGAGGCACAACCTATGAGGGATTGCACAAGCATGATTGCTGCAAAGTTCCTCTTTGAGTATGTACTAATGCAATTTAGGTGTCCAAAGATTTTGATCAATGATTAGGGTACGCACTTTCTGAACGATATGATCAACCTGCTGAGAGAGGAATTTTAGGTATATCACTAGAAGAGCACACCTTATCACCCACAAGCTAATGGGATAGTGGAAGCATTCAATAAAGTGCTGGAGAATGTGTTGACCAAGGTTTGCAATGCTCAGCGAAGTGATTGGGACTTGTGCATACCCGCAGTACTATGGGCCTATTGGACGACATGCAAGAATTTGACTAGACAGACACCCTTTAGGCTTGTATATGGTGTTGAAAGAGTGATTCCCATGGAATACATTGTGCCTAGTCTGCGCATAGCGGCACTCATGTGTATGATGAATTACGAAGCCCTGGAAGAGAGGCTCGTGCAGCTTGCTAAGCTTGAGGAAGAGAGATTTCTAGCTGGATTCCACCAACAGGTCCAAAATCAGTGCGAAAAATCATGGCATGATCAACACATTAAGCTGCACACCTTGAAGATAAATGAATTTGTTTTGTTATATGACAATAAGTTTGATAAATTTCCAGGGATATTCGGAATGCACTGGTTAGGGCCCTATGTCATTAAGGAGATTACCGATGGTGGAGCAGTTTAGTTCGTTAAATTCAATGGAGATCCCTTCCTGGGAAAGGTGAATGGTAGTCAATTGATGCCATACACCAGTGGTCCGGCCATGTGACTATATGAGCATCACACAGTCTTAGCACTCCAGGTAGCTGAAAGGAGGCACGGGACTATAAACTACACTTCCCAGGTTGGGGAGCTGCGCAATTGGAGGAGTGTGTGGAGCAAGGAAGTGTCACAGGGTTCGCGATAGCACGAAGGGAGTTGTGCCACCCAAGGAGAAATCATGCAGGTCAGCCAGAAATGACTGTCAAAGTCATTTTTCATGATTTGACGGTCGAAATGGGACCAAATGGACCAGGAAACTGACATTTAAGATGGAATTGATGGATCAAATACTTGAAAATCTGCCGCCAGTCCAACAGTAATGAACTGAATGTGGGGGGAACGGTCGGATTTGAATTCAAAATGCCCTATAAATTACAGGTGGCTGCCTAGCGAAAAAAACTTGCCATTTTGAGAATTGAGTTGTTGAGCTCTAAGGTGCACATGAACCAAGAATTCTTCAAGGTTCTGATAGCGAGTTCGGCGTTTGGGCAATTACTAGAGACAACATGAGCACTGTTGAATAGTGTCATGTCCACACTTGCAACAGTTATGGACACCGAAGCAATGACAACCGAGGCTGTGCTGGAAATAGTTAGGGAGGTAGAAGAAGTTTCTCCAGAGGTTGACGAAGTATTAGCAGAAGTCCCCAAATCACCATGGATGCCGAGACCAAATCCAACCCCAACCAAGGAGAGCGCGAATGATAAAAAGGTCAAGCAGCTTGAAATACCAGTGCACACATCGCTGAGAAGAAATCCATTGAAGGACAAGCCCACCACACAGGAAAAGGGCAAAGCCATCAATATGAAACTAGAGGAGGAGGAAATCGAAGACATCCTGATGGATGACAAGGACTTGGGGATAGATGTGGAGGAAGTTGAAGCCCAGGGTGCTGACCCTATCACTCGGTTGCCTGAGTACATCCATCCGCACAAGGGCAAGACAAAGGTGCAAAAATATATCGATGAGAGCAAGGTCCCCTTGCAAACCCCTCTATTGTTGGATGAGATTGACTTTGAAGGACCGCACTTGGGGCGAGTTCCTATGTTAAAGCTCAAAGACTGGGACTTAGCTGACCATAAGAAGTTCCCACACTTGGAAACCGAGCAGCTAATGTGTTGCGTTATTGACACAACCACTAGGATGACCACATTAGAGCCACAGAAGTGGGTTAGAGGAGTATACAAGGCAGGTCTACTCAACCTAATATGGGTGCCGCACTACAACCACACCCTGATTACAGTATTGGTCATCAAGCAGCTGTTATGCTTGGTGAATGGTGGTTGTATATGGCTGGAGGAGCCAATACCCATCACCGACAGATTGATCCATAAGACACGTGGTTGCCCTACATAGGTGAAAATCCACGCATGATGTTTTGCGGAAAAGGTTGCGAGCAGACCATCATGGAGGCCATGAAGGAAAAGTTTAAGCTTGTGAAGAATCTATGCAGATATGCCATATCAAGTATCAGTGACCTTGTTGTAAAGGTGGCCATGAAAATTTTGGCAGAGAAGGTGATGAGGAAGTGTCACGCCGATGAGGTGTTGGAACCTGTTGTTGCACTAGCAGCTCAATGCATCAAAGGAGTCTAGTTCAATTGGGAGCACTATCTCTATGGTGAGTTCCTTGTGAACTTCCATGAGGCACAGGAGCTTAGTAATATTTTCCACTACGTGTGGCTCATAGTATCTATTGTGTTGGCAGCATGGGAGATGTTAGAGGATAGTCAATTCCCTTTGGTCGTGCCAGACCTACCAGAAGCAGTGAAGTATGCTTCGCTATGGGTGACCAAGGATGAGCAACACATCAAAGATAGCAAGATCTTCTGGATCTTGATGGAGATGAACATCCGCATGGCCATCAATCACAAACCGTGGTTGTTGCCTAGGGTGTTTTCCAACCTACAGGGGTACACGGAGTATAAGGCAGATTTTCACCATGTGTCCATCAAGGCGTGGAAGGACCCTGCACAGACATGGTATGACTTGCCTTACCTAGCAAACGGCGATGCAATTGATGTAGTGCTGGATCGTTGGCTGGCAGAGTGGTGCACTACATCAGACTTGGCGGTGGGAGCGAGCAAGTCTACCACGCAGCGCAAGAAGGAGGAGGCCAAGCTCAAGATGATGTAGCTGGATGAAAAGAGAAAGAAGGAGGTTGCTGACAAGGCCCAGATGGAGCGCAATGCTGCTCCAGATAGTGAAGAAAACAAGTGGAACAGAGCGGGGCTCTGACAAAGGTGCAAGGTTGCCTTCGCCCAAGACAAAGGAAGAGACAGATGAGCAAACCGAGCAGCATGGCATGGACCCACAGGTGACATCCACCCTCATCAAGTGTCCAAGGGAGCAAGAGAAAGGTGGGTTGAGGAAGAAATCCATGGCCACTAAGACATCGCTAGACCCAATCACGTTCAAAGAGGGAAATTTACATGACATTGGAGATACGGTGTAGGATGTCACCATGGAGGCCCTATAGTAGTTTGAGCAGTAGCAGCAACTAATATTGGGGGCCATCCAGATAGGTTTGCAGGAGTTGCGTACCCGCGCATCACAGGTTATCACGATGTCCACTAGCCTTACTATCAGCACTTCAAAAGCTACTAAGATGCTGCGTGTGCAGGTCTCCAGCGTGATAGTGCTACCCAATGGAGCACTGACCATAGAGAATGAAGTTGATAGGACCACTATTAGCACCACCAAAGGAGTAGGGTTGAATCTCACAGTGTTCCCTGGTGATGAACTCCAATTATTGCAGGATGGAGTGATTGCGGAGCTGAGGGCCCATGAACATCACGCTCTACAGGTGATCAATGAGCAGAGGATTAATAACGAATAGATGGCCCTATAGAGAGACTCTTCCATTTCCACTATGATCGAGGTGACCACGCAAACAAGAGAATAATTCAAGTCATAGAGGAGGAATTCCATATGGTCCCAGAGTTGGCCATCCTTGAGGAAGAACCGGTCGAGGTGCGCATCCACGAGCTGGCTATAGGGGTGTGCCACGCTCGCACATAGATGGTGAGGGTTCAGTTGGAGTTGAACCTGTAGATCACCAAATTATAGTTGGAGTCCCAGCCTTCAACTCCACCAGAAGTAAAGGAGCAGCGTGAAACCGCTGTCACAGAGGCAATAGTGGCGGTCGACAGTGCAGTAACAGACTGCACACAACTTTTTGAACAGTCGTTCGAGATCCTAACGAGCTTGCAGGAGGACCCTAATGTACAATCGCTGGAGACAAAAGTGCATGAACTACAGTAGTGCTATGATGAGGTAAAAGGCATAGTGCAAACTATCGTGCTCACATAGAAATTGGCAAAGATGTAGGAGGCTAAGAAATTGAAGAAACAGGTAGATGTAGCGCAACACAAGGAGGCAATGTTGAAGGTGTGATTGAAACCATGGTTGGATGAGGCTTACACGGTCATAGCCTCTATTGAAGGAAAGCTTGTGACTATGCAAGAAAATCAAAAGAAGCTTCAGGTCCACAGTTCAGGAGTAGTGACCGAGCAGATGGTTGAAGAAGTAAAGCAAGCGGCCACACAGTGCACTGCTGAGATTGCGATCATACAGGTTGAGCTGGGAAGTCTTCACGCGAAGATATTTGTGCCCATAGAGTGACTCGAGGGCAAGTCATGATGTTTGTGTTGGGGGCCTGTTGGGAACGGGATCCCCCAATGACAGTTTTGGGGCTAAAAGCCCATGTTTTGGGTCAAATTTTGTAATCAAGTTGTAAAGTCTCTCCAATTTGTGGTTGCGGAGCGTGAAGGTGTCACGAGTCATAAAGGGTTGTTCACCCTTATTTTGTAAAGTGTAAATTTGGCTACAAAGAGCTACCCATGGTCCGTGGACCATGGGATTGTATAAAAAGAGCTAAGTAAGTAAGCTCGAAGTAGTCAAGGGGTTTTGGTAGTAGAAGACAAGGCTTGGAGTCTTGGTAGAGAAGTCCAAGTTTCGAGTCTTAGCGTAGGTAGAGGCTCTGCAGCTGAGTGGACAGAGGCCTATGGTGGAAGTCCACAGCTGAGTGCGTAGAACCTTGTAGCTATGTGCACAAGGCAGATAGAGTCTGTAATCATCTGAAGATATCAATAAAGAGAAGCATTCTACAAATTCTCTGTCTTTGTTTCCTATTAATGCATCTAGTTATATTGTGTTTTGGGTTTAATTTATAATGTTTATGTAATGCATGAATATATGTGATTATATGGGGTAAATGGACGCAAGAAAGAATATTAGATTACGCAGTGCTAACTGTGATTGTTTAGTAAGATGAGTAAAACACTTAAGGTAACTTGGAAACCTATTCAATACGTCATCACAACAACGCGAAAGTACTTGAACCGCAAGTTACGGCTACGCAAAGGTCAATCGTACTCCTTCGTGGAGGTACTAAAGGCCAGAATAAAGGGCTAGACTGACAAAGCCCTAGATCTTAATGACCTGTGTGAAAGCAGGAACATAGGGAATAAACCAACATCACGACCATCTCAGGGTGTGGAAAATTGGTTCTAGCACCCCCCCATACTATTTCGGGTGATACTTCGGTCCGCGCTCTGCGGGCTAATGCTGAAAGGGATAATAGTGTAGGGATTTGTTTAGCTAACTAATGCTGAACCTGGGTCAAGCCCCACTCAGCCAACAATATTCATCAGTTAAGTGCAAAGTTTCAGGAGCTGAAAATTCAACACATCTACAGGGAATACGATCGGGGCATCGATATTCTTTCCAAATAGGTGTTGGATTTACAAGAAGGAAAATTATACTTTGGAAAAGGGGAGGGTGATGTAGTTTATGATCTGATAAATTCTTTGTTAGGAATAGTGAATAAGTTTGTCTTTTTGTAAGGGCTTGGTAGTTTTTTATTTTTTGGGGATTTAGATGTTAAGGACGATCAGTTGGTATTAGGATCTTATGTTAAGCCTTGTAATGTTATTGATCCAGGTGGATGTTGGTGGCCACCCACCTATCCCATTTGGACCCCAGCAACTGTCTCTTTCAGTTTTTCAGTTTCCGTAATTGTAGCACAATTTACTATTTTTAGCAGTTTTTTTCGGGTCCTGACCTTCCAGAGCCGTTTTGAGGCCCTAAACGACGTTTTTTGGGAAATTTGTGGCAACATGGGGCCATGGACCGATGTTACCTTGCAAAGTGGTAGTGCTCGGATAGATCTTTCTAATGAGCTATTGTACGCGTCAAACAGAGACCGTATGCCAAAGTTACGACCCCGGGAAATTGATGTACCAATTTACCCAAACGGGGCCCACAATTTGGCATTTCATCTTCTAGGGTTAGGTTTCTGGATGTGAAAGGTTTTCCATTATTTCTCAACAATAAATAGGCCTCAGTGTTATTGTAAGCACAGTTCAGAGGCATGTAGCCGACATATTCTCAGAGATAAGCTACCATCACCTAGCTGGTTATTTCATTTTCTGTGTTGTAAGCATATTCAATATTTTCCTTAATGAAATGAAGTATTATTTCCACTGCATCTTTGTGTATATGGTTATCTCTGTAATTTTTTGCATTCCTGTTTAAGCTCCGGATCAGTTATCTTTATATTATCTAATATAAGAAATTTTTGTTGTTTGAAAAGATAGATACGTGAGAAAATATAGCTCTAAATCTATCTATATAGCAACATTCACGTAAGAAATAGCATTAACAAAGGGAGAAATCTTTTCCAAATATTTTGGAGATATTCGGGTCACTAATTTTCTAAAAAGAAGAGCTAAAAGCCATAAATATTGGTTCTATGTTGGAATAAATGACACTGTGACATTTAAGCAATGATGGGAAATATCCATTTTTCAGCAAAAGAAAAAAAAATACCGCATTTCAATAAAATCATTGATACCCCATTGATACCTTTTTGGAATGAGATTCCAACGTAAAATGGTTTTATAGCCACACATAAAATAAAATTCACGGATGCCATGAATTTATCAGAGAAAATAAAAGGGAGAATTTCACATGAAATTAATGTATAGGAGAGAAAAGATAACATTCATGTAAAAGCATTTCAGGGTAGCATTCATGTAAATGCATTTCAGGATAGAAGATTAAGGTTAAATCAATTTATAGGGATAGTGAAATAAAATTACAGGTGTAAAATCATGTTGTAGGTGAAAGTAAAAGAGTAAAGTGAGAATACTCTTCCAACCATACAAATCAACACATGGTTTTGCAAAATCATCTAGATATTTTTCAAGGGTAAAAGGAATTTACATATAGATAGAATGAATTTATAGAAGGAGTAATAGGAACAAAAGGACACATGGTTTTGTAGAAATTTAATTATAAATCATTTAAAATATTTTGGAAATATTATATATATATATATATTTTCCAAAATATTTTGTGGCAATAATGGATGATAAAATAGCAGGGCACTCACAGGATCAGCCATCAGTGAGGGAAGTCTTAGATTATCAAGTCAGAGGATCAACAAGTAGTTGAGTGAATTACTAAGAAAAAGAGAGATATCTTCTAGTTCATCTGCTAGCACAAACACAAATTTGAGTCCACATCCTACCTTCTTCCACTTCCACAACAACACGATTTACACAACACATTCCACCAGAACTATTAATCTATAGCAGTTAGAGCTTTTCGTTTATATATAGTCTAAAAATGTCATGTCTGTTAGAGACAACATTTATGGTAAACAATTTGTAAATTTTGTTGGACGTATTGGAGGGGGATTGTTTGAGATCATAAATATTAGTGAGTTGTTGGATCATTGTAAGTTTTTTTTAAGCACTGGAGCATCAATACTAAGCAGAGCATTCATAGGATTCTTGTGGCTTAAATACTGGTGATTTTTTTCTTATGCTAAAGTGTTTCACTGTCATATCTTCAATATAATCATCTAAATTCCAATTGCAAAACAGAAAATGTGATGAATAGGATTTACTTTTGAGTACCTTATTCTGGCTGCTTTTGCAATTTGTATGTTTTCTATTGAAGGCCACAATAAAGAATTATTGACTCTCTTTAGTTATGCTTGTTTGATTGAATGCCACACTAAAGAATTCTTAATTTCTCTTTAGTTCTGCTGAAGGTTTTCATTGTTATGCCATCATCCACTTATTATTTTGAAATATCCAATAAATATTCCTAACTTGCGGTGAGTTTACTTTGTGAAAAATTGATGCAACCATCCAGTTTACCTTTTGACTCCATCACCCAATAGATTCTAATTAAATTGAATACAATCAGTCTTCCAAAACCCAAATCAAAACCCAAAACCAAAGTATAATCATAACTAGTCTAAGATTTTCAAGCAACAAAGATAAATTTTATAGAGAGAGCCCTCTCTGGTATTGGAAGTTCTAGATTCCCATCCCGAAGTTGGTTTCATGTCACATTCTTGTGATTTGTCTTACAACCTTCAAATTACAGGGTGATAACATAGTGCTGACCATACTGGGGAACAAAACGTTTTATCTTCCTGAGAAAAGTGCATCAAATTTCAGATCTGATTGTTAATGGTGAACAACGATTAGACACCAAAAGGTTGTACCTTTCACCTGGCGACTCCATTGTTCAAGATCCAGAGCTTCAAAGTTCAGAGCGATTCCATAACCAAAGAATCCATATTCCAAAGCATTAATGGTGATACAAGATGACAGGGTTTGTGGCAAACCTTTAATTTCATGAAAATTTAAATGAATTCAGGGAGGGGTTATCAGAATTTCAGCTTGATGAAATTCTTTAAGAGTTGTGTTTCTTATTTTCAAATCAAGAAAATTTTCTCCTGAAGTTAAAATATGTGTTCTTGAGTTAGTTGCTGAAAAATATGAAAATGACATTAAACTTTTGCAATTCTTGGAAAATCTCCGTACTTAAAAGCAAGAGGAAATTGTACTACCTTTTGATTGGTATATTGAGGATGATTACACTAGTACAAGACTAAAGAAGTAGTTTCAGGGTTTAATATTGAGGATACAACTGATCAATTAGTCATTGAAGGCCTAGAAGCAAATATCATACATTATGCTTTTGTTGATCCTATAGCAGATTACATGGAGGTTCTCTTCAGCTCAAGTTTTCAAATATGTTTTCTCTATAAGGACCAAATACATCAGCAATTTCCATTATATATCACATCTTTGATTATGTGGACACATGATCAAATTATATATCAACCATCAGTGAGGGAAGTCTAGATTATCAATTCAGAGGATCGGCAAGCAGTTGATTGAATTACTAAGAAAAAGAGAGATACATATGCATCTGCTAGCACAGCCACAAATTTGGGGTCCACACCCTACCTGCTTCCACTTCCACAGCAACAACATTTGCACAGCACATTCCACCAAAACTATTAATCTGCAGCAGTGAGAGCTTTTCATTCATCTATAGTCTAAAAAATGTCTTGTCTATTAGAGACAACATTTATTGTAAACTGTTTGTAAATTTTGTATAAATACTTCTGCTTTTGAAGTATTAGAGGGGGACTGTTTGAGATCAGAAATATTAGTGAGTTGTTGGAGCATTGTAAGTTTTTTTTAAGAACTGGAGCATCAATACTAAGCAGACCATTCATAGGATCTGTGTGGCTTAAATACTGGTGATGTTTATTTTATGTTAAATTGTTTCACTATCATCTCTTCATTGTAATCATCTAAATTCGAATTGCAAAACAAAAAATGTGATTAATAGGATTTACTTTTGAGTACCTTATTCTGGCTGCTTTTGCAATCTGTATGTATTCTACTGAATGCCACACTAAATAATTCCTGACTACTCTTTAGTTCTACGTGATTGATTGAATGCCACACTAAAATTCTTAATTTATCTTTAGTTCTACTGAAGGTTTTCATTGTTTCGCCATCATCCACTTATTATTTTGAAAGATCCAGTAAATATTCCTAACTTGCCCTGAGTTTACTCTGTGAAAAATTGATGCAACCATCCAATTTACCTTTTGACTCCATTTCCCAATAGATGCTAATTAGAATTGAATACAATCAGTCTTCCAAAACCCAAATCAAAACCCAAAACCCAAGTACAATCATAACTAGTCTAAGATTTTCAAGCAACAAAGATAAATTTTACAGAGAGAGCCCTCTCTGGGATTGGAAGGGCTAGATTCCCATCTCGAAGTTGGTTTGATGTTACATTCTTGTGATTTGTCCGACAACCTTCAAATTACAGGGTGATAACAGTCCCTTTACTAAAGAAGCATGGAGATCTATTTTAATTTTTTTTCATATTGAAGAGGTATGGGGGATTAATCAATTTCCTGTATGTTTTCAAAACTGGATCAATGTGAGGAGTGATTGGAAAGAAATTATATGCTTCATTAGTTGGGAATTTTGGAGGTGTCAAAATTTAATTATCTTTAAAGGTCACCAACTATTTCTTGGAAAGGTTTTCCAGCAGGTATTGCAAGATACGGGGGAGATTTATAAAGAAAAGAGTAATATGGTTTCAATAATAGCTCGTCCTCTATTATTGGAGAGTCATACAACAGTTGGTTTTTCTGATGGTGTAGCTCAGGAAGGGGGATTTAGATGTGGTTTTGATGTTGTTCTAAAATGTCTAGTGTTGGGAATTTATAGCTTAAAATTGAACTGTTGGCAGGGGACCAATACTAGGGGTGAGCTTTTGGATTTATCGTGTATTTTTTTCTTTTCTCATTTCAAGTAGATCTCTAGTTTATAGTTGGTGGGAGACTTGAAAGTTATATTGGATTGGTTCTCTTTTAAGAATAATATGAAATTGATCCCTTTACAACCATGGATGGATTGTATTTGTTGGGAATGGGATCCCCCAAGGACAGTTTTGGGTCAAAATCCCATGTTTTTAGTCAAATTTTGTAATAAAGTTATAAAGTATCCACAATTTGTGGTCGCAAAGCATGAAGGTGTCATGAGTCATAAAGGGTTGTCCGCCCTTATTTTGTAAAGTGTAAAGTCGGCTGTAAATATCTACCCATGGTCTGCAGACCTTGGGATTGTATAAAAAGAGATAATTAAGCTCAAAGTAGTCATAGGGTTTTGGTAGTAGAAGACAAGGCTTGGAGGCTTGGTAGAGAAGTCTAAGTTTCGGGTCTTAGCGTAGGGAGAGGCTCTACCACTGAGTGCGTAGAGGCCTGGGGTGGAAGTTTGCAGCTGAGTGCGCAGACCCCTACAACTATGTGCGCAGGGTGGATAAAATCTATAATCATCTAAAGATATCAATAAAGAGAAGCATTCTACAAATTATGTGTCTTTGTCTCCTATAATGCGTCAATTTGTTTCATTATATGTGGTAAATGCACACAAGTAAGAATACCAGATTATGCGGCGCTAATTGTGATTGTTTAGTAAGATAAGTAAAACACTTAAGATAACTTGGAAACCTATTCACTACATTGTCACATCAGCGTGAAAGTACCTGAACCACAGGTTAGGGCTACGCAAAGCTTAATCGTACTCCTTTGCAGAGGTACTAAAGGTCAGAATAAAGGGCTAGACTGACAAAGCCCTAGAGCTTAATGACATGCGCGAAAGCAGGAACAGAGGGAATAAACTGACATCACAACCATCTCAGGGTGTGGAAACTTGGTTCTAGCATCCTCCCAAACTGGTTCAAGTGAGACTTCAGTACACGCTTTGCGGGCTGATGCCAAAAGGGCCAGAAGTGTAGGGCTTTTTTTGGCTAACTAACATTGAACTTGGGTCAGGCCCTACGCAGCCAAAAACTAGTTTTGTTGCCGGGATCGGAATCTGCATAAGAGATGTGTGATGTCATATCACTATTATCCAACTAAGAAAGAGGTCAGAGACTAGTTGGATAGGAAGATCCACGAATTCGAAACGCAGGAGAACAGAAATCCATGATTAACAAAGGAACAGTGACTGGATAGGTACCTGTATATAGAAATTCAAGAGATCTTTTTCTCTTCCTTTGCAGTTGAGCTATATGAGTGGATCATGAAGCTAGTGGATAGCCAAGGAAGGTGGAGACTTGATGGTCCTATTGTCTGGACCCCAGATTTAGTACAGAGACTGGAAGCCTCTGAGGATAAGATTGCCTACACTGTCGATCATTGGCTCGATTGCATCATAGGAGGATTTGTGAGTGAATTTTCGGTCGATACCTCAGTTAGCTATAGTAAGGCAAAGTGGCACTTTTCCAAAGGTCCGAGAGGTAAGTACTTGAATTCTTTGAATACCTGGATTAAGATGTTATTGTGTAAAAAATAGGTTATGCAGCTACCTTGATGTTCGGAGCTACGCGAAGCAGAAAGACTTATAGGAACGAAGGAGGAAAGGGTCTTGAATATATTCCATTGATTTCACCTCCACTAGGTGGCGAAGAGGGAGTAGCGCAGGCTTCTCCATGAAGTGCAATCTAGTTAATAAGGCAAGGATTCCCATGATTGCCACCTCCACCCACACCAGCTCCAACTTCACCACCATCACCTGCAACTTCACCCATACCACCACCACCTCCACTGCAGTTCAGCATGGCAAATTCAGTGAAGTTGCCTTTGTTTAAAGGCTTGGAAAATCACGACCCAGACTAGTTTTGGTTCATTGTGAAAGATGTATAGGAAGCTCAAGGAATTACAGATGATCACATGAAGAAGGCAACACTCGTTAGTGCTCTGTAGGATCGTGCACTAACCTAGTACATTAACTACTCTAATGATAACCCAAACATTGGAGTGGCAAACATCCAGATCGCTTTGAATAAAGAATTCAATAGGCCTAAATCCGAGGCACCGTCAATTCTGGGGTTCAAGGAAATCGCAATGAAACCAGGTGAGACACATTGGGAATTGGATCAGAGTTTGAAATGTAAAATCCATGAAGCTAATATGAACTTAACAGATGGACATCACCGCGAGTTGTTCGTTGCTTCGCTCCTGCCACATGTAAGGGTTTCATTGTCACAACAGAAGATTACAACTCAGGGAGAGGCTTTGGAGATTGTAATGAGACCACATGAAACACCGATGCAATATCTGAATCTGGGGGTTTAGCACATCCATGTGCAGTTGCAAAATATTTGCCTTGAAATGCAAGGTTTGAAGCAGGATAGAACAGTTCGACCAGAGGTGCATGAAGAGGTATGGTGCCTAAAATGTAGAGGTCAGGGGCATGACAAAGTCCATTTCCCGGTATTTGCGAACTATATTGCAGGAGGAGGACTGATGCCTTTGAGGCCAGAAGCTTCAGCAAGACCAAGTGCGGGGCCTACGTTGCGGTGCGCTATATGTCAGGTAGTAGGAAAAAATATGATGGATAACTGTCATTTGCTACATAAGTTTGTACAAACACCACAACAATTGTTCTGCAACTTCTGTAGGTTGGTAAGGCATGATGAGCACAACTACAGAAGTTATGAATTGATGATGGAAAGAACACCCACCTATAGGGTTCAGGCAGAAACGAGGCCCCCTGAACAGAGTGCAAGGATGGCAAGAACAGGATTTTAGGGGCGCGGACGAGGCTGAGGCATAGGAGGACCTAACAGAGGTCAGGGACAACCAATTTGCTACAATCATGGAGGACTAGGACACTATGCCCATGAATGCACTAACCCTACGTGATCGTCGTGAAAATACTGTACTCAGTTTGATCATGAGACAGAAGACTGTCCTACGCTGATAGCAAAGATACAAGACAAAGGGGTGCTACCACCTCAGCTGACTCGGAACCTGCAGATGATGAGGTCTGAGCCTTGTGAAGAGGATCTGAATGTGAATATAGTGCTCCGAAGTGGAATTGCAATAGGGGATGATAAGGGGAAACAACCAGAAGACAATGCGTGGATTCACAAAGCTCCGACGAAGGAGGTTGAATTTGATTTGGAGCATGCACGTGAAATGTTCATGGAAGCAAAGAATAGCTTCACTAAGGCCTCCACCTCAAGGAGCAAGGATAATCCAGATCAGGAAATGGACCCTTCTATGCTTATGACCTTTCTTGAAACCTGCATGAAGTTGTTTTGTGATAGCAAGGCTGTGAAGGGATTACAAGAGCTTATAAATAGATGTGCTGGAAACACTCTAGGTGAACTGCGCATGGCATGAAAGATTGGCAAGCATAAAACAAGGACAGGATGAGAAATGAGACTGACCGTGCAGATAGGAGAATATGAAATGGATCGAGTTATTTTGGTTTTGGGGTTAGACGCAAACATCCTACCAAAGAAGACTTGGGAGCGGATGGGAAGACACATTTTGCAGTGATCTTTGATTCAGTTAAGGATGGATAATCAGCAGAAGATCATCCCCATGGGGCGGCTACAAGGGGTGACTATAGATATTGAAGGCGTGAGCGTGTTGGATGATTTTGAAGTAATAGAAATTGTGGATAACAACAACCCCTACCCTGCGCTCCTTGCAATTGATTGGGCTACTGACACGAACAGGGTAATCAACCTAAAGAAGCGGAATATGATATTTGAAAAGAAATCGCTCCACGTAATAGTACCCCTAGATCCGGTTGAAGTATCACACTATACTGAACCAGTCTACAATTCTGAGAGTGATGATGATTTGGACTTTATATATAAGATAATAGTGTAAGACCAATATTGGGTGAATCTGACAGTGGATGGATGAATTACATGGGATTGCGAGAGTTCCGTACCTCAGACTTTGATGAAGAATTAGATCGCTTGCAGAATTGATTACACGAAGTAACCACACTGAGCTGTAACATGATGACCCGGTCGCTATCCTGTGTGTCATCAGAGGTAAGGAATATTCCCACTTATGATGGCTTGAATGATGTAGATATAGTTTTGGATGCATTTGAGAGGAAGGTGCCAGAAAAGCAGAGCTTCTAGCCTTTGGATTGGGCACTGCACGCTATGCTCGCAATGTGGTGGAGTACGCACAAGGGTAGCTTTGATGATTGGCGCGAGTGTAGGAGGATGATTGATCCAAGTGGATATTGGTGGACACCGACCAAGTCCACTTGGACTCCCACCATTGTTTTTTTAAGCTTTTCAGTTTCCTTAATTGTAGCACAGTTTACTATTTTTAGCAGTTTTTCGGGTCCTAAACTGCTGGAGCCATTTTGAGGCCCTAAATGATGTTCTTTGGGAAAACTAGGAGCAACATGGCTCTATGGACTGATGTTTATCTTCCCAAAGTTGTAGTTCTTGGATAGATATTTCTAACGAGATATTGTGCGCGTCAAACGGAGATCGTGTGCCAAAGTTACAACCCCGAGAAGTTGATGTACCAATTCACCCAAGCGGGGCCCACAGTTTGATGTTTCATCTTCTAGGGTTATGTTTTTGGGTGTTTAGGGTTTTCCATTGTTTCTAAACAATACACACACCTTCGAGCCTCATTGTAACATAGTTCAGAGGCATGTAGCTGCCACATCTATTCTCAGAGATAAGCTACCATCGCCCTAGCTAGTTTACTTCCATTTATGTTTGTAAGTATATTTCAGTATTTTACAGTGATGAAATGAAGTATTATTTCCATTTCATCTCTAACTTTATGTTTATCTATGTAATTTTTTGCATTCCTATTTAAACATCTCGGTGAGCAAAGAACAACAGTGCAAAGCTGAAAAAGGACATGGGAACATCTCCTCGCTCAGCACAACATACCGATATGCCGTCAAGGTCGAGCAAAAGTTTAAAGAGAAGAAGCAAGACTTTGGTTCTGCGAATCTGAAGAAAGGGAAAGGTGCCCCCAAACCATAGAACAAAGGACAATGCTAAGGCGGGGTAGCCCAAGACAACCCACCAAAGCTGCAAGAAAAGAACAGCGCCACGAAGCCGAAAAAGGACATGGGAAAGTCGTGTGAGTTCCATAAGAGCTCCACTCACATCACAAATGAGTGTCGGGCCAAGTAGTCACTAGTGGCCGAGCTAAGGGTTTCAAAATCAGATGCATGTTCCGACTCTGAGTTAGAACCCAACAAGGGGAATGACAAAGGGAAGAAGATTATCGATGTAGAGCCCAACACCACCGTTGCCACCACGAATATCCAGAAGAAGGAACCCGAAGACCCAAAGGAGTAGGAGCGTCTCTTCCACTCCCAGATTTGGGTAAAGGGCTCCCCACTATAGTTCATTGTCGATAGTGGGAGCCAAAAGAACCTAATTTCAATAGAGGTCGTGAAGTGGCTGGGCTTACCGACCACAACACATCCACAACCATAGACCATTAGGTGGCTTCACCAAGGACGGGATCTTTGCGTAAGCTAGCAGTGTCACCTTCCATACAACATCAAGCCCTTCACAAATGAGGTATTGTGTGATGTTTCTCCCCTTGATGTTTGTGATGTATTATTAGGACAACCATACTTATGGAAGCGACATGCTATGTATGAATCAAGGCCCTGTGCTATTATTGTTACTTTGAAAAATAAGTTGTACAGGATACCAGAGGTAGCACCGCCTATCTCCATCTCTTTGGTTACTGTAAAAAAATACAGTAAGCTAATTTCCAAAACCGGGAAATTTGTTTTCCTGATTATAAACCCCCAAGGAAACAAAAATATGGTGGCCATGACCTCCAGACAGGGCCCCTCCGCACGACAACTACAGATGGACAAGGTCGTGGAGGAGTGCAATGACATCTTCACCTCCCCCGCAGGGGTTCCTCTACACTGTCAGGTCAAGCACTCCATCGATCTGACCCCAGTTGCGTTGCTATCGAATGGACCAATCTATTAGCGCTCCGTTCTGGAGAACGATGAAATCAAGAGGTAGATTTAGAAGCTATTGCAGTAAGGTCACATCTGTCGGAGTTCATCACCTTATGGGAGCCTGATTATGTTGGTACAGAAGAAGGATGGGACTTGGAGACTCTGTATTAACTATTGGGAACTAAACAAGATCACTATCCGTAATAGGTACCTGATCCCATGGATTGACGACCTCCTGGACCAATTCAAGGGGAAAGAATATTTCAGCAAGATCAATTTGAAGTCAGGATATCACCAAGTACCAATCAAACCCTCCGATGTGTGGAAGACCGCCTTCAAATCCAAGGAGGGCCTTTTCAAATGGTTGGTTATGCCTTTAGGATTGATGAATGCTCCTGCAACCTTCATGAGGCTAATGGATGACATCTTGCAGCCATTCACCAACTCATTTGTAGTGGTATACCTAGATGACATCCTGATCTTCAGCCAGAGTTGGGAAGAGCACCTCCACCGCATCCAATAGGTTCTCCAAACACTGTAGCAACACAAGTTATGTGCCAATTTGGAGAAATGCACTTTTGGCATGACCCAGGTTCAATATCTAGGATACATTATTGATGAACGGGGGGTGCATGCGGATCCAACCAAGATCCAAGTCATTCGGGATTGGCCATATCCAACCACTCTGATAGAGATCCGCAACTTTCTAGGTCTTTCTAACTTCTACCCCATGTTCGTGTTGGGATTTTCTCATATCACTTGGCCCTTGAGTCAAGTCACCAAGGGAGGAGCGAAAGAAAAAATCTTTTGGTCTGATTCTCAACAAAAGGTATTCACAGAGTTGAAAGATCGCCTCTGCTCGGCACCAGTGCTCGCATTACTAGACTTGCAACAACCATTTGAGGTTGAGACAAATGCCTCTGACTATGATATTGGGGCAATCCTTACTCAACATGGGCATCAAGTGGCATATCATAGTGATCCACTTTCAGACACAGTCCGAAAGTATCCCACTTATGACAAAGATATGTATTCCATTATGCGAGCCTATCGACAATGAAAGTATTACATTTTGGGGAAGGAAACGGTCATCCGCACAGACCACCGACCCCTGTAGTTCATACAAACCCAAGGGAAATTGCAGAATGATCACCATCAGAAGTGGTCCACATACCTACAATAGTTCCATTTAAATATCAAGTATAAGAAGGGCAGCACCAATAATGTTGCAGATTGCCTCAGTTGACCACCAACCATGGAGTTAACCACCGTGCTCAGATATTATGGGCACGAGACTTCTGATTGGCCACATCTCTACAAAAGCGACCCAAGATTCAGCCACACATACCAGACACTCTTGAAGGGTTAGCATGTTCCCAATTTTCACCTCCAAGATGCCCTGTTATGCCACTTGGGTCACATTTGTGTTCCTTCAAGCGAGCGTGCCAAGATGATTTGGGAAGCACACTACAATCGAGCTACTAAGCATTTTGGGGTTGAGAAAACAATGGCATTACTGCAGAAGTATTTCTATTGGCCGAAACTGTGATAGGATGTCGGGAAGTACATCAGATCATGCACTACCTATGCCATTGCCAAACTGACCATCAAGAAGAAAGGACTCTATACCCCGCTGCCTACCCCTAGTCGACCTTGGGAATCCATATCCATGGATTACATGTCGGGTCTTCCTTCTACTAAGCATGGAAACGACTGTGTTTTCGTGGTCATCGACAAGTTCTCGAAGATGGCCATTATGGCGGCCTGCAAGAAGAATATCACAGTAGAAGCCACTGCTAAACTCTTCTTTGAACGAGTGTGGGTACACTTTGGGATCCCACAGTCTATCATCTCAGATCAAGATGGCAGGTTCCTCAATGCATTTTGGTTCCAGCCTCTGGTTGATGCTGGACACCAAACTCACTAAGTCCACAACCTTCCATCCTCAAACTAATGGCCAGACAAAGGTTGTGAACAAGATGATCATACACATTACTGCACATGTACAACTCAAAACATCCACACACATGGGATGAGAGCCTCCCCTATGTTCATCATAGCTACAACCGAGCTCTCCACAGATTGACTGGCCACATCCATTTTCAAGTGGACTTGGGATTCCAGCCACTATGTCCCATTGATGTGGCCATGCCATTTGCAGTTACTCACGCAGATTCGGTTCATGTCCAGTTCGAAATAGATAAGGCAAACAACTTCATTGAGCACATCCAACATATTTTCTAGTAGGTCCATTACATTCTAGAGAAATCAAATGCCAAGTACAAGCAATGACATGATCAACATCGGATGCCACACAAGTTTCAGGTGGGTGACATGATCAACATCTGGGTGCATTTGCAAAAGGAACGCCTTACCGGAGCCTATCAAGAACTCAGACCACTCCGATATGGTCCTTACACCATTACCAAGGCTGTGGGAGACAAAGCATTTGAGCTTAGCATTCCCCCATTCCTTGGCCTGCACCCAGTGTTCAATGTGGACCGCCTTCGACCATACTTTCCACCATTACTAGACACATCTGACATTGCATAACAACTCACACCAACAGAGTTAAATCCTGATTGCATGGAACAAGCTGCAACTAATCAAATCATAGACATAAAGATCAAGCACACTCGCCATCAGAATATCCAACTATATCGAATTGTCAAAATAGGCCAACTCCTTCACCAGGGCAAGTGGATCACCAGGGACCAAGTTCAACAGAAGTTTCCTCATCTCATGGAGGAACTCAATGCAATGGGGACCATTACTTCCTAAGGGGGGAGGAATGGTCCAGGTGGATATTGGTGGCCATCCACTAAGTCCACTTGGACCCGCACCATTTTTTCTTACAGCTTTTCAGTTTCCTTAATTGTAGCACAATTTACTATTTTTAGCAATTTTTTGGGTCCTCAACTTTCGTAGCCATTTTGAGGCCCTAAACGACATTTTTTTGGAAACCTGGGAGCAACATGGGTCCATGGACCGATGTTTCTCTTCCCAAAGTTGTAGTTCTCGGATAGATCTTTCTAATGAGATATCATGGGCATAAAACAAAGATCGTATGCCAAAGTTACGACCTCGGGAAGTTGATGTACCAATTCACCCAAATGGGGCCCATAGTTTGGCATTTCATCTTCTAGGGTTAGGTTTTTGGATTTTTAGGTTTTTCCATTGTTTCCCAACAATAAATAGGCCTTCAAGCCTCATTGTAACACAGTTTAGAGGCATGTAGCAGCCACATCTCTTCTCAAAGATAAGCTACCATCGACCTAGCTAGTTTATTTCCATTTCTGTTTGTAAGCATATTTCAGTATTTTACAGTGATGAAATGAAGTATTATTTCTGTTGCATCTCTGTATTTATGGTTATCTCTATAATTTGTTGCGTTCCTATTTAAATCCAGATCAATGATGAGAATATGCTTTGGGAAGCTGAAGGTGTCAATGACAGACAAATATGATGGGAAAGATGTGACACACACTTGGTTAGATGGGCTCAGGCTTATGGACCGAAGCCCCAACCAGAATGGGTACACTTGTTCCATCACACCTTGGATGTCATCCCGATGAACTGGTACTTAGAAACAAAGCTTTTCCATGGTATAGGTGAATGGAATATCCTACATGAAGGATTCATAATGACATTCAGTTTTGAAGATGGGTTTGATTGTATTGATGAAGTGCTACAAGAAGTGAAAGCAACAATCTTCAAGATACCGCATGATCCATTGGATTTGATTCAACCTCATTGGACCACTCACCTGAGCGACGCCTTCAAATGCTATAACATGACAGCTGAAGAAGAAGATGAGGATCCGCAAAATACTAACATTCCTGAAACAGAAGGTCACCATGAGGTTGAGGGATCACAGGTTGAGAATCTTGATATAACCGTGCCACTGAAAACGAAATAGGTAAATATTGGTACGAAGGCAAAGCCCAAATTCGCAAATATTGGAGATCACTGGGATGATGCAACGGTGGATAAGGTCACTACATTGCTCCGCAAATACCAAGATTTGTTCCCTACCAAGTTTACAGAGCTAAAAGAGATAATAGGAGACCTGGGTGTTTTGAAGATCACGTTAAAATCTGATGCGAAGCTGGTTAAGAAAAGACCTTGCTAGCTCAATCTGAAGTATAAGGAGAAGGTCCGCTTAGAGCTAGAGAAGATGCTCACGGCAGGCATCATTAAGCCTGTAGAAGAATTTGGGTAAGCCAAATGGTGGCATAGGAAAAGAAGTAGAAGGATGAAATAAGGATATGTGTAGATTTTACGAAGTTGAATAACGCTTGCATACATGTTCCTTTCCCAATTCCATTCACTGATGAAGTGTTGGGCAATGTAGGTGGTCAGGAAGCGTATTCCTTCTCTGATGGATTCTCTGGGTACCATCAAATCAAAATGACGCTGGAGGATAGAAGCAAGACAACCTTCGCGACTGAGTGGGAATATTTTTAATACATTGTAATGTCATTTGGATTGAAGAATGAGCCCGCGATTTTTCATGCGAGTCATTGCTGCGTTCAAGGAATTTATTCATAAGTTTATGGAAGGGTACTTTGATGACTAGACTATGTTTGGGCTGGTGAAACGCCATGTCGCAAATTTGTGCCTGATGCTAGATAACTGTCTAAGGTACCAAATCGCGCTCAATCTGAAGAAGTGCATGTTTTGTGTTCCTTTTGGGACTCTTTTGGGTCATGTGGTTTGTAGATAAGGACTAATGGTAGATCCTACGAAGATCGTGGTGATACTTAACTTGGAAGTGCCGAGGAGTGTGAAATAGCTGCATGCAACCTTAGGACATATTGGGTATTACAAGAAGTTTATCAAGGGCTATACCCAGATCACTATGCCTATGGAGAACTTGTTGGAAAAGGATGTCACATTCTGTTGGAATGAGGACTGTAAGAAAATCTTGGATGTATTGAAGGAAAAGATGGTCACCGCATCGATTTTAGTCTTCCCGGATTGGAAGAAGGAGTTTCATGTACATGTTGACGCGTCATGTATAGTGTTGGGAGTAGTGCTGAAATAGGCTAGCGGAGGAGAATTGAACCATCCGATAGTGTTCGCAAGAAGAAGGTTATCTAAGGCTAGAAAGAACTATTCCACCACCAAGTGCAAGGGGTTAGCCATGGTATACATGCTCCAAAAGTTTAGACACTATTTGTTGGGTGGCCATTTTAAGATGTATACAAATCATTTCGCATTGAAATACCTGGTCGATAAGCTTGTGATGGGGGGGAGAATCTGTAGGTGGTTGTTATTGTTCTAGGAGTATGATTTTGAAGTTATTGTGAATCCTAGATGACTGAACGTGGGACTAGACCATTTGTCATGCATCGAAATAGGGGAAGAGCCCACCAATCTGGAGGAAGGAAAACCTGACACTTAGCTATTTGTTGTGCGCACCATAGATGGTCACGTTGAAGACATCATATACTTCCTAATGATGGGAACTACCCTGAAAGGTTACACCGTCCAACAAAAGAAGGAGTTAGTGCTACACACAGCAGACTTTTCTGTCATTGCTGGGAATATGTACAAAATGGGGTCTGATGAAATATTGCAATGATATGTACCAGATTTTCAAAGGAGCAGTATCCTTGCAGACGCTCATGGGGGCGACGCAGGAGGTCATTACGTAGGAAGAGCAACTGCACAGAAGATTCTATGCATAGGATTGTGGTGGCCAACCCTCCATCAGGATCCAAAAGCTTAGTACAAGGTGTGTGATGTATGTCAAAGGATGGGTAGGCCATTGCAAAGGGTTGAGTTGCCTCTAAATCCACAAATGACATTACAACCCTTTGAGAAATGGGTAACAGATTTTGTGGGAGTCATTCAGCACCAAGGGAAGAAGATGGGAGCACAATACATTATCACTGCGACGAAGTATTTGAGTCGATGGGCGGAGGCATAACTTGTGAAGGATTGTACGTGACTACTACGAAGTTCCTCTTTGATTATGTACCGACATGATTTGGCTGTCCAAATATTTTGATGAGTGACCACGGTTCACATTTTTTGAACAAGATGATTAGCCCATTGACAGAGGAATTTCAGATATATCACCAGAAGAGCACACCTTATAACCCAGAGGCTAACAGGATAGTGGAAGCATTCAATATAGTGCTGGAGAATGTGCTAACCAAGGTTTGTAACACTCAGTAAAGCGACTCGGACTTGCACATACCCGCAATACTATGGACCTATCGGACCACATGCAAGAAGTTGACTAGACAAACACCCTTTAGGATTGTATATGGTGTTGAAGCAGTGATGCCCATGGAATAAATTGTGCCTAGTCTACGCATAGCAACACTCACGAGTATGATGGATCGAAGAGCCATGGAAGAGAGGCTCGTGCAACTGGCTGAGCTTGACGAAGAGAAATTTCTAACTGGATTCCACCAACAAGTCCAAAAGCAGCACCAAAAATCATGGCATGATCAACACATTAAGCTATGCACCTTTAAGATAAATGACCTGGTTTTGTTATATGATAGTAAGTTTGATAAATTTCTAGGGAAATTCAGAATGCACTGGTTAGGGGCCTATGTCATTAAGGAGATTACCAATGGTGGAGCAGTTCATTTGGTTAAATTGAATGGAGATCCCTTCCGAGGAAAGGTGAATGGAAGTCAATTGAAGCCATACACCTGTGGTCTGATCATGTGACTATATGAGCGTCACACAGTCTTAGGGCTCCAGGTAGCTAAAAGGAGACACAGGACTATAAACTACACTTCCCAGGTTGGGGAGATGCACAATTGGAGGAGTGTCTAGAACAAGGAAGTGTCACAGAGTTCGTGATAGCATGAAGGGAGTTGTGCTACCTAGGGAGAAATCCTGCAGGTTAGCCGAAAAGTGACTGTTAAAGTCACTGTTCATGATTTGACGGTCAAAATGCGACCAAATGGAGCGAGCGAATGACATTTAAGATGGAATTTATGTATCAAATCCTTGAAAATCTACTGCCAATCTGGCATTAATGAACCGAACGTGGGGGGAACGGTCGGATTTGAATTCAAAATTCCCTATAAATTATAGGTGGTTGCCCAACAAAAAACACTTGGCATTTTGAGAATCGAGTTGTTGAGCTCTTAGGAGCACATCAATCGAGAATTCTTCGAGGCACTGATAGTGAGTTAGGCATTTTATCAATTACCAGAGATGACATGAGCACTGTTGAATAATGTCATGTCAACACCTGCAACAGTTATGGACACTAAAGCAATGATAGTCGAGGAGGCTGTGCCAGAAATAGTTAGAGAGGCAGAAGAAGTTGCTCCAGAGGTTGCCGAAGTATTAGTGGAAGTCCCTAATAACCTTGGACATCGAGACCAAAGCCAACCCCAACCAAGGAGAGTGCGAAGGATAAAGAGGGCAAGTGGCCTGTAATACCAGTGCACGCATCGTCAAGAAGAAATCCACTGAAGGACAAGCCCACCACATAGGAAAAGGGCAAAGTCATCAATCTGAAGTTAGAGGAGGAGGAAATCGAAGACATCCCGCTGTATGGCAAGCAGTTGGGGATAGATGTGAAGGAAGTTGAAGCCTAGGGTGCTGACCCTATAACTTTGTTACCTGAGTATGTCCCTCCATACAAGGGAAAGACAAAGGTGCCAAAAAATATCGATGAGAGCAAGGTCCCCTTGCAAACCCCTCTATTGTCGCATGATATTGTCTTTGAAGGACCACGCTTCGAGTGGGTTCCCCTATTAAAGCTCGAAGACTCGGACTTAGCTGACCATGAGAAGTTCCCACACTTGGCATCCGAGTAGATAATATGCCACGTTATTGACACAACCACTGGGAGGACCGCATTGGAACCGTGGAAGTGGGTCAGAGGAGTAGACAAGGTGGATCTACTCAAGCTACTATGACTGCCGCACTACAACTGCACCCAGATTACAGTATTGGTCATCAAGAAACTGCTATGCTTGGTTCATGATGGTTGTCTATGGTTGGAGGAGCCAATACCCATCACTGACAGATTGATCCGTAAGATCACATGACTGCCCTACACAGGTGAAAATCCAACCATGATGTTTGGCGAAAAAGGCATTAAGCAGGCCCTTGTCGAGGTCATGAAGGAGAAGTTTAAGCTTGTGAAGAAGCCACACGGAGATGCCATATCAAGTATCAGTGACCTTTCCATAAAAATGGCCACGCAATTTTTGGCAACGAAGGTGATGATCTAGGTCTGGGTGTGACAAAGGACCCTTCCAAGACCTTTTACTTTTGTGATGTGTTAAATTGCATTTTTAAAAGAACATAAATGAATAAGGCCGTTGCATTAAGTGTTGTCAATAGTGATGATGTAGATAAGAGGTGATGTCACTACCATACAAGGAGAATTCCCTCACGCAGGAGTGGTTCCAAGAGATGTTCCACTACAAGAACTCTCAGTAAAAAAGGAATCCTATTAGTATGACACAAACTCATGAATGATGAGCATCCTGCCAACATGGCATAAAAGGGATCTCAATGCAAACATACATGACGACAACATAAGTATCCCATCAACATACAACAAAGGGATCTCAAAACATAACATGACGAATCATGACAACAAGTACATCACATAGATGATTCTACGTCACATCAAGCAGGAATCATGAAAACGAGTAAGAAACAAGATCCCACATCAACCATCAAAAGGGATCTATGCAGCACAATGCATAGCAAAAGAAGTACATGAATACACTGAATGTACCTCACAACCAGGGGCCATCTGAAGAAGCAGATGTCAAACTGCTGAAGTTGTTCATGCCATCGATCTTACGGCATCAATCAAATGGAAATGACTACTCGCACATGAATGTTGACACCTCCACTCTACTTAGAAAAGTGGCTGCAAAATGAAATGATGAAATGGAAAATCTTAACACACCATCAGATTTTTGGCATCGAATAGTGCAAAATCGAGTATCAAATTTCTAAATTATGGGGAAATGAAAATCTAGGGCTCAAGGAATCTTTTAGATTCCCCCTAGATTCCTCAAAGATTCCCTCCTCCGGGTCCTCTGCAAATCTTCTGCTTAGATCAATAAACTGACTACACCATCAGGTTCATGTCACTAAGAGGTGTAAGATTGACATAAAATTTGTCCACTTTGGACACTGCAAAAATTTCACCCTCCTGAGCATTTTGCCCAATCATGCTTCCACCAGCCTTTTCTCTAGGCTCATGGTTCCACCTGCAATAAATTAATAAAAAAATGGTTGCCTCAACAAATGCGCCAGTCTTTGGCTTCTGTTCTATTCTGCATCACGTGGCTCTGTTCCCATTCCACACCTCCATTCTCAAACCTTCCATTCAGTCCTTTCTCCTCCTCATGGAAGTAAATTTTAAGGGTTTATACAGAACAATATGGGCAAATTTTACCAAGGAAACCCCGTGGCCCAACGGCTGGTGGATATATTTCGAGCATGGAGTTTGGGGCATCGAATCTCGCCGTCACCATATATAATTTTTTTTAAACATGCGCGGTTTGTTAAGTTGTTGGTTCGTAGTATTAATTGGTTGGCATGCTCAAATGGTTGTACATTGTATTCATGGTGTCACCTGCTTAGGGGCCGGCCATGTGGGCCGGGTGGGTTCGACCCTTGCCGAAACTATTACCAAATTCTGGCACCGTTGAGATTTTTGGGGGTGTGGCTAGGTCCACCAGAGGTGGCTCGCCCACCCCATAATAATGTGGTTACGTATATGATGGAGGGCTCTGCAGGGTGATTGCCTTCGTGCCATGTTTAATATTTTTGTTGCGGTTCCGGGGGTGGTGAAGTCATGGCCGCCCACCTATTTTTAATATATTTTTTGGTTATATGGGTATGAGGGGAGGCCCACCACCCCAAAATTATATATATATATGTTTTTTTTTATTTAAAACAAATTTAGTCATGTTCAAAAATTTGAAAAAGGACCAAAGGAGGAAAATTAATCGGGCCACAAATTCCAATGGAATCTAGCCCAGGTTGGCCGGAATCCGATGGTTTGGTTCTGTCCAAATTGTGGCCTCCTTAAGCCTGCCTAGTTAGCAAAAGTCAACCGAACTTTGACTGCTTCTAACTTTCCAATATGGACTCAGTTTGATGAACCGTTCACATCATTGCGATCAGGACGACGAGATATATGCTTTGGTCGTAGTCCAAAATCATTCTAATCAATTTAATTTTCGAGCTTCCATCAACCATCTTTGTCCTTTTTGTGTCTCTGGAGCCACCTGGATTAAACCTCCCCACTAAGGAGCTTTTGGTTCTCCAAAAGCATGAAAAATAATCTACAATTTCTTTGTACCTTGTCTGCACTACAAGCATCCTGAAAGGTCTCGCTTCCATCTCCTTCACCTTTGTTCTTCGGAGCCTTAAGCGACGATCCGACACCTGCAATCTGTAGTACATTGTTCTGCAAAATACATGCTTGCCTTAACTAACCAACTAATGAACCAAGCATCCCACACTTGCCACAATTTTATAACACATACTCAGTGGTCAAGTTTACAACAAGATGGACACAATACTTCAGCTACGAAAACAAGGCCAACATATCATTGTTGCTTCAAAAAGTGATGGAAAACACATAATCACTGCAACACATGATTTACAAAGATAAGGCCAAACGTTATCGTTTCTTTGACAAGTGATGGAAACACGACTTCACTTTTAGAGTTTAACATGCAACTCAAAATAATATCAAACATGATTTTTGCTAAAAAATTGATGGAAACATGTGATCACTTTTACATTTTAAAATGCAACATATGATTTACAAAAGCACGACCATGATAGGATAACATATCCATAAACCATTTTTCACTTATCAATGTGAATGGGTCATCTCCTTGTGGTGGTTTTCCTTGTCGAACAACTACTTCATTAGGTTCATGCACCGACACTTTGTCCTTAAGTTGCTACTCTAGATGGAGCCTCCAACATGTGGCTCTTTGATGGCCACTTCTGTCATAATGACTGCAATAGGTCTTCTTCCTCCAGATCTGTTTAACATGTTTGTTTACCTATTGTTGAGAGGGACTTTCATGCCTCCTTTTGTGTGTTGCCATTATTTCCCAACACTTACAAAATGTATGGTTATGTGATCCACAAAAGGTACATTTTTTTCGATTCCATGATTTACGTTCATCATTAAAAACATGATTATAACTGAAATGAACATTTGAAGGTCAAGACTAATTATACATTTCCTTGTTGTCTTTGGTGTAAGTATGGCAATGAGAGCTTGTCTCAGCTCTTTCCCTGCCATGGGCACTACCATGGGATCATGGGGATGTGTTACCACCATTCTCTTTCCTCGATGATCTTGACGATGCCTCGAAAGATTCTGACACCTTCTAGCATTCTCCCTTGGTGTATCTCAATCCTGCAAATTGAGGTATCTGCTTAACCTTCAATGGTTGACTTATGCCTTGGTTATTAACACCAAGTTATTTTTCCTCCTTGTGCCTCATCCTGGTAAGGAGTCTCATGTTTGTCCCTGTAATTGCAACCTCCACATCTCCAATAGAAATCATACTATGTGACGATGAAACCAAAAGGAAGTCAACATCGTTTACCTCCTTTGTCGATTTGGAAAGAACCGATGAGGGCCTCTCATCATCTATTATTGGTGGTTCACTAGTGGTCTCGGCACATTCCCCAACTTCTGTTCTGACATACCCAAGTCCTATCTGACGGGGTAATTCCTCCACCTTGATGGGGTTGATAATGCCTTGGCCATGAATGCCTAAGACTTTTCCTTCATACCCCATTTTCTTTAACAGTTTCGAGCCAATTCCTGTGATATGATTTTCAAAAATAGTGAAATCATCATCAGGAAATATACATGAAGATGGAGAACTACGTTTTACCTCACATGGGTCATGCTGCAGCTTTTCCAAGGCCTCCTCCTTTGCTTACACTTTCGTACCAAACTATGTTTCTCCTCTTTCTCTTCATGTAGATGCATTTTCAATTCAATGTTATCTATTTGAATACTTTGGTTACTATGCTTTAGTTCTTCCAAGGCTTCCTCTGTGGCTCGCAACTGAAGCTGTAATCACTCCCTTTCCTCTGTCCCTTTGTGTAGAGTTTCATAAATTATCTCCACTCTTTTGGAAATTTTTAGCATGGTCTCATACATCGCTTTTTCATCCTTTGTCACTGCACATTCCATTTTTCACACTGCAATTCACATCAACGCAAAGACCGCTCTGATACCACTTGATCCAGGTCCGGGTGTGATAAAGGACCCTTCCAAGACCTTTTAATTTCATGATGTGTTACATTAAATTTTTAAAATAACATAAATGAATACATTTTCAAGTTGTAAAGAAGAGAAACATGAAAATCATCAAAACACAAGCCGTTGATAATGGAGTTCGTCCAGGAGGGACTACATATTTGAGAAGTGTCAAGATGGTGTAGGCCACTGCATTAAGGTTTGTCAATAGTGATGATGTACATAAGAGGTGATGTAGCTATCATACAAGGAGAATGCCCTCATGCAAGAGTGGTTCCAAAAGATGTTCCACTACAGGAACTCTTAGTAAAAAAGGAATCCTATTAGTATGACACAAACTCATGAATGATGAGCATCCCGCCAACATGGCATAAAAGGGATCTCAATGCAAACATACATGACGACAACATGAGTATCCCATCAACATACAACAAAAGGATCTCAAAACATAACATGATGAATCATGACAATAAGTACATCACATAGATGATTCCATGCCACATCAAGCAGGAATCATGAAAGCAAGTAAGAAACAAGATCCCACATCAAGCATCAATAGGGATCTATGCAGCACAATGCATAGCAAAAGAAGTACATGAATACACTGCATATACCTGACAACCAGGGGCCACCTGAAGAAGTGGATGTCAAACTACTGAAGTTGTTCATGCCATTGATCTCACAGCATCAATCACATCGAAATGACAGCTTGCACATGAATGTTGACACCTCCACTCGACTTAGAAAAGTGGCCGAAAAATGAAATGAGCAAATGGAAAATCTGAACACACCATCAGATTTGTGGCATCGAATAGTACAAAATCGACTGTCAAATTTCTGAATTCTTAGAAAATGAAAATATGGGGCTCAAGGAATCTTTTAGATTCCCCCAAGATTCCACAAAGATTCCCTCCTCTGGGTCCTCAGCAAATCTGCTGCTTAGATTAGGAAACTAATTGTGTCATTAGGTTTGTGTTGCTGAGAGGTGTAAGATAGACATAAAATTTGTCCAATTTGGACACTTCAAAAATTTCACCCTCCTGAGAATTTTGCCCAATCATGGTTCCGCCTGCCTTTGCTTTGGGCTCATGGTTCCACCTGCAATAAATTAATAAAAAAATGGTTGCCTCAAAAAATGCATCGGTCTTTGGCCTCTGTTCTGTTCTGCATCATGTGGCTCTGTTCCTGTTCCACACCTCCGTTCTCAAATCCGTCGTTCGGTCCTTTCTCCCCCGCCGTGCAAGTAAATTTTAAGGGTTTAAATAGAAAAATATGGGCAGAGTTTACCAAGGAAACCTCGTGGCCCAACGATCGGCGAATATATTTGGAGCGCAGATGGCGGGGAATCAAATCCTGCCACCTCCATATATAACAAAACAATTTTTTTTAAATAGCCACGTTTTGTTAAGTTGTTTGTTCGTTGTATTAATTGGCTGGTGTGCTCAAATGGTTGTGTTGAGTCATGGAAAAGGTATGTGTTTACTATTAATTTCATCTTCTTTCTCCTTTATTCTTATCTTTTCTATATCCTAATGTGTTAATTTATTAAATAATTATGGTTAGAAATGAAGGAATTATCTGCAGATATGACTTAGCTAATTATTACCCTTCTTTATGCAGGAAAACAACAAAAGGGACAAATGTTGTTCCCTATGAAGGAACAACAAAAATTGGCAAGCTAAGGAAGGAACATGGCGGTTGCAGATAAGGCCAAAACAAATAAGAAGAATCAGCATGAGAAAGGAAAGGATGTCCGAAGCTGGAAATTTGTTGCGAATCCCTCAAGATCGAGAGATCTTGAGGGATCGCATTTATCATTTATCTTTTTACCCTTTCCTATTATAAAGGGAGATGTTTGTAAGAAGGAAAGAGTAGAGAAATCTCTGTTATTACTGAAATTGTAATTTTAAGACTCTCTTTGTCGATAACAACATGAATATATTGTAATGCTCATTCAATCTGATGCTTAATATATAAATGACGTTGATGTTCCCTCGCGTTATCTGAAGTAACTTAGTAGTGTTCGCTGGCGGCTAAGGGCCTGGCCTCTGGTGGATTCAACTGCGTTCCTTGTGTCATACATTTCTAACTCTAGCAAGTGTGATGGTTTTATAGTATTCTTGTTTTCCATGATTTTATCGCTTTCACTGTTTATTGCTTTCCAGTATTGACAAAGTATCTTTTCTTTATATCATTTACAGTATTGTCATTGATTCAATTCGCTTTCATTTCAGATTGAGTTATTTCGATAAGTATTCCGCTGGATTTAATCAACTTTAAAGAGTAATAACTATCGTTGTTGAAACTCTCAGATTGATATCATTGTTGTTTATATTAGTTATTGAAGATTGGGTTTGAGTTAGATTAAATCAGTTAAAGAAAGATGAGTTATCACTACTGTACTTTCAACTGATGTTGTTGTTACTTTAAATGAATGTAAGATTTGAGTTTGTTAAGAGATTGAGTTATGTAATTGCAATTGGAATTTACTAGATGCATTCATTTACTCTTGTATTTAAAAGATCTATACTACAATATAGGAAACGTGACTCTGAATTAAATAGCAGCCACATACTATGTACACTCTTGAAATAAGAGGACATGCCCGGATTGATAATTAATGTGAGGATAATTAGGAGTTTTAAAAGGCACCTTTTATCACCCAACATTTTGGCGCCATTGCCGGGGAGAGTGTAGCCATTTCTAAAGAGTGATGTACATCTGATAATTGTTGTTGAAGAAGAATTCGGTATTGAAAATGGAAGGTAAGAACCTACGTGACGGGCAAGTAAATTGCTTGCTCCTTCTCCCACTTTTCAGCACAATTACAGAAGACAAAAGTAGGTATTTGATGCTTGTCTGCTGAGAGAGAACTCGGAATTAAAAACGGGAAGGTAAGAACTTGTGTACGGAGCCTGCTCCCTCGCCTGCTTTCCAGCAGAATTGATAGGAACTTAGGGTAGAGATAAACATTTGAATTGTTTGCATGAATGACTATGAAGAAAAAACCCGAAAACAATCCAATGCCACTACCTAAACCCGACAAATCTAAGGGACCAGTGACCCTTGGATGATCAACTTTCATAGATGACATCTTAAAGAAAGTTGAATCTCAGCCATCAGTAGGTCCTCGAAACGTTGCTTCCAGATAGCCTATTTTCTCCCTTCGGGCCACAGGCTCACCATCTGTAGCCTACACTAAGGTCCATGGCAAAATAGTAGGAACTGAGCAGAGTTTTCAAGAAATTGAAAATTCATGCCCAATTTCCTCGCAAGAAGGGAATTCTTGTAATATTCGTGAAGGAGGAGGAGAAACCGGGGAAACAGAGGAGCCAGGATCCCTTCAAGTAGTAATTCAACAAGGAACACCTAGTATCCCAGACTGAGGGAGTACTGTTAAGATCATTCCCACCCCTTCTAATCACCAGAGGAATAAATCTCTAGAGATCCCCGAAGGGTACTAGCATATATTTGACCAAATGGCCAATAACCGACAAGCACCCCAGACCTCCACATTAGAATATCCCATTGTTGACACAGCTGTTAACGCACCCATGAAAGCCATCCCTCTACAGAATATCGCCACCTTTCATGGACTCACAAGAAAGTATCCAGATGCATTTCTGTTTGAATTTGATGTATTATGTCGGGGTTATGATTACACCACCGACCCCCAAAAGATAAAGTTGTTTCCCTCAATGTTAAAAGGAACAACCTTGCATTGGTTTATGGGGCTAGGTGGGGGAACCATAAATGCTTGGGATCAAATGAAAAATGCTTTCCTTAGAAAATATTAGGACTATTGCAGATCTAGGGAACTGAAGGATGAAATATTTCAAATGGTAGCAAGACCCAGTGAAACATTGGAAGAGTATGTGGAGTGCTTCCAATATAACCTCCAGAGGTCTTCCTATGCAAATCTGCCTTTGCCTGATAATGTGCTAAAAACTACACTGATTAAGCGATGAAAGAACAATGGATAGAGAAATTAAATATTATGGGTAAAGGTGATATATATCAAGAAGAGTATGCTGACATTACTAAATTGTGTATTAGGTGCTCAAGAGGCAGTCTGAGATTGAAACCAGCAGAGCGCAACATGACCACTAGGGACAACAAAATCTCTAGCAAAGGTATAACTCATGCAAAAATTGGCAACCTGCCAGAGGATTTCAAAACAGATATTTTTGGAACTCTGATGACACAATTAGACATTATGCAGGCCAAGCAAAAGTAGGCTAAAGCAGAACAAAACCTGGCAATATTTTGTTCTAGATGCAGGGAGAAGAATAGTCACAAAGAGTGCTCACTGGATATGGTGCAAACCTGTGCCATATGTACCAAATATCATGCCACAGAAAGTTGTCCATCACTCCCAAGGTTCAAATAAATCTATAAGGAGGAAGAAGAAGAAATAGAACCAGTCTACCTGCTAAATCAGCGTTGCCAATGGCAACCATGACAAATAGGTACGCCTATTGATCCATCTTCTTTCTTTCAACCCTCGCAATATAATGCACAACAATACCCAGGAGCTATGTGGCAGAACCGGCCACCTTTTTCTAATTGGTCACAACAACCATTCTCTATGCCACCTTGGCCCAACCAATCAAATCAAAATAACAATTGCCCAAATTCCTCTTACTTCCCACCATTCTGGCATAATAATGCATTTCAATCTTAATGGACACCCTCCATTTCACAAAACCAGAGTTGGAAGTCAAGCTGGAAAATACCTACAAACTAGCCAATAGGAAAAATCCCCCTACCACAACCTACACTGCTAGCACCCTACACATTTCAACAGAACCCTAAGACCAACCTATGACCACAGTGCCCAGCCCAACCCAACCCAAACCCCAACAATGGACCGGTTCAATCTGTGCAAATCATTGAAGGACCTAAGGCAAAAACCAAGTTGAGGGAGTGTAATGAGCTTAAATTAAGGTCTGGAAGGATAGTAGAATCAGAGAGGGATAAAAATATACAAATTGAATATCCGTTACATGTAGAAAAAGTACTAAAAGTGATGAATTCGGTTAAACAAAAAATTCATGACCACACTATTACCTCTTCTCCACCATTCCCAGGGAGATTAATTATACCCTGCTCAATTGAATATCCTGAATTTGATCTTCTGGGAGAATTGAAAATTTGTGTGTAAAAATGCCTCTCCTCTAGGCTATTCAGGAAATTTCAATTTATGCAAAAACTATTAAGGAATTGTGTACGAAAAAGCTAAAGAGGAAAATAAAAACAACCCCAACTATCCATGTAGTCGGTACTTTGTCCGATTTATTATTAGGCAGAGAAACACCCATAAAATATGAGGACCCAGGAAACCATATAGTCACCGTGCAAATAAATGGAAGCTCCTTCCCCAATGCATTGGTTGACCTAGGAGTAGCAATGAATATTCTCACAACAACAACCTGTCAAAATCTTAGCATTACATCCTTGGATCCAACCACGACCTTGCTGGAATTGGTTGACCAATTGGTAGTCAAACTAGAAGGCACATTACAGGATGTAATGGTGTATGTAGATTCTTGAGAATACCCAACAGATTTTCTGATCATTAATCCTAGAAACTAGCTAGATGGACATCCCCTAATTCTAGGAAGACCTTGGCTAGCAACCGTAGATGCTTACATAAGCTGTTGAACAGGCAGCATGACTATAACAAGAGGAAGTAATGTGAAGAATTTAGCCTTATATCCTCTAGCGTAGACAAGTATAACAATAATGAAAACTAGAAAACAACCTGTATCATATCTAACTGAAAACATTAGATCGCCACTAACTATAGAATATGCTCTCAAATTCAAGGATCAAACAGAAGATGACATCATTAACACTTACATTAACCAACTAGATGCCGTATCCCATCCAAAATGTCACATGATCGAAGCAGCTCTGGATAGCGAAATTGAGGAAGATCCCTTAAAAGATATTAACGACCAGTAAATACCAACAACATTTGTTTATAGCAACAAAACCATAGAAATATAGCTAGGGAAAACCTTAAATATCAACAAAAACCTGACTGCTGACTAGGAGCAGAAGGTTGTTCAACTTCTGAGAAAATATAAAGCGACTTTTACATGGGATTACCCAGACATGAAAGGGATTGATCCCCAATTATGCATGCACCACATATATACAGAGAAAGATGCCAGGCCCATTTGACAACATCAACATAGGTTAAACCCTCACCTTAAAGATATTGTTAAAGATGAACTACAAAAACTGTTAGATGTCAATTTCATCTATCCTATATCTGACAGCAAATGGGTCCCTCCATTAGTAGTGGTGCCTAAAAAGAATCGGAAGTGGTGTATATGTTTTTACTATAGATAACTTAATAAAGCAACCAAAAAATACCATTTCTCCCTTCCATTCATTGACCAGGTCTTGGACACACTGGCAAGGAAAAAATTATTTTCTTTCCTAGGTGGATTCAGCGGCTACAATCAAATTCAAATTGTCCTTGAAGATCGGGATAAGACTACCTTTACCTGCCCATGCTTATAGGCTCTTACCTTTTGGGCTGTGTAATGCACCTGCCACATTCCAGAGGGCTATACTCAACATTTTTCAGATCTGATAAATGAAGGGCTCGAGATGTACATGGATGACTTTACACCTTATGGAGACGACTTCGAGCCTGCATTACAAACATTAGAGAAAGTTCTGCAAAGATGCATTGCTACCAGGCTCTGTTTAAGCAATGAAAATTGCCACATCATGATGACCAAAGGTCTCACCTTGGGTCACTACATCTCAGCAACTGGAATTCAGGTGGATCCAGCAAAAATTGAGATAATTCTTTTAATACCTACCCCTTCCACACAAACTGAGGTACGCAGTTTCTTGGGATTTTCTGGATATTATAGAAGATTTATACAGAATTATTCTCAAATTGCTACACCATTATATACATTAACAGGAAATTTCAATTTCATGTGGACTGACAAATGTGATATTGGTTTTGAAGATTTAAAACGGCATGTATCAATAGCCCTAGACTTACGGGGCCCAAATTGAGATTTTCCATTCCAGATTTCATCTGACACTTTAGATATGGCCATTGGAGTAGTTCTCGGCCAGGAGGAAGCTAAGAAACCTTATGTGATATGTTACATCAACAAGAATCTATCTTCGGATGAGTTGAATTACACTGTGACCAAAAATGAATTTTTGGCTGTAATCTATGCTATTAATAAATTCAGACATTATATAATAGGATACCTTGTGGTTTTGTATACTGATCACTTTGCTATTAAATATCTAGCTAATAAGCCTGTTACAAATGGAAGAGTGATAATATGGTTCATCCTTTTGCAGGAATTCGACATAACAATCAAAGATCCACCAGGAAAAGAAAATCCAATAGCAAACTTCCTTTGACGAGTGCTAAAGACAGAGGACTTGGCAACAATAGAAGACTAGTTCCCTAATGAACACTTATTCACTTTCACCATGAAAACACCATGGTACGCAGATGTCACAAACTACCTAGCAAATGGGAAAATTACCCAAGCACTGACACCCAATGAAAGAAAACAAATAGTACAACGTAGCACTCGGTTCTCCTAGATCGAAGGATATATATAAGGGCCGATATGCACATTTGAAGATGTTTCAGGAAAGATGAAGTCTTCGACATCCTCAAAGCTTGCCATGATGGGCCTTGCAGTGGACATTTTGCAAACCACAGGACTGGTCATAAATTCCTACAGATGGGCTATTATTGGCCCACCATTTTTAAAGACGCCAAGAAGTTTGTCTAGGCATGTGATAGTTTCCAAAGAATGGGACGCCTTGGGTAGTATGATGAGATTCCCCTGCATTCACAGTTAGTCATTGAACCGTTTGAAATAGCTGAATGCAACCTTAGGACATATTGGGTATTACAAGAAGTTTATCAAGGGCTATACCCAGATCACTATGCCTATGGAGAACTTGTTGAAAAAGGATGTCACATTCTGTTGGAATGAGGACTGTAAGAAAATCTTGGATGTATTGAAGGAAAAGATGGTCACCGCATCGATTTTAGTCTTCCCAGATTGGAAGAAGGAGTTTCATGTACATGTTGACGCGTCATGTATAGTGTTGGGAGTAGTGCTGAAATAGGCTAGCGGAGGAGAATTGAACCATCTGATAGTGTTCGCAAGAAGAAGGTTATCTAAGGCTAGAAAGAACTATTCCACCACCAAGTGCAAGGGGTTAGCCATGGTATACATGCTCCAAAAGTTTGCACGCTATTTGCTGGGTGGCCATTTTAAGATGTATACGAATCATTTCGCATTGAAATACCTGGTCGATAAGCTTGTGTTGGGGGGGAGAATCTGTAGGTGGTTGTTATTGTTCTAGGAGTATGATTTTGAAGTTACTGTGAATCCTAGATGACTGAATGTGGGACTAGACCATTTGTCATGCATTGAAATAGGGGAAGAGCCCACCAATTTGGAGGGGGGACTACGTGACACTTAGCTATTTGTTGTGCGCACCATAGATGGTCACTTTGAAGACATCATATACTTCCTAATGATGGGAACTACCCTGAAAGGTTAGACCATCCAACAAAAGAAGCAGTTAGTGCTACACACAGCAGAATTTTCTGTCATTGCTGGGAATATGTACAAAATGGGGTCTGATGAAATATTGCAATGATATGTACCAGAGTTTCAAAGGAGCAGTATCCTTGCGGATGCTCATGGGGGCGACGCGGGAGGTCATTATGTAGGAAGAGCAATTGCACAGAAGATTCTATGTGTAGGATTATGGTGGCCAACCCTCCATCAGGATCCAAAATCTTAGTACAAGGTTTGTGATGTATGTCAAAGGATGGGTAGGCCATCGCAAAGGGTTGAGTTACCTCTAAATCCACAAATGACATTACAACCCTTTGAGAAATGGGTAACATATTTTGTGGGAGTCATTCAGCACCAAGGGAAGAAGATGGGAGCGCAATACATTATCACTGCGACGAAGTATTTGAGTCGATGGGTAGAGGCATAACCTGTGAAGGATTGTATGTGACTGCTATGAAGTTCCTCTTTGATTATGTACCGACATGATTTGGCTATCAAAATATTTTGATGAGTGATCACAGTACACATTTTTTGAACAAAATGATCAGCCCGTTGATGGAGGAATTTCAGATATATCACCAGAAGAGCACACCTTATAACCCAGAGGCTAACAGGATAGTGGAAGCATTCAATATAGTGCTGGAGAATGTGCTAACCAAGGTTTGTAACACTCAGTAAAGTGACTCGGACTTGCGCATACCCGCAATACTATGGACCTATCGGACCACATGCAAGAAGTTGACTAGACAAACACCCTTTAGGATTGTATATGGTGTTGAAGCAGTGATGCCCATGGAATACATTGTGCCTAGTCTGCGCATAGCAACACTCACGAGTATGATGGATCGCAGAGCCTTGGAAGAGAGGCTCGCGTAGCTGGCTGAGCTTGAGGAAGAGAAATTTCTAGCTGGATTCCACCAACAAGTCCAAAAGCAGCACCAAAAATCATGGCATGATCAACACATTAAGCTATGCACTTTTAAGATAAATGACCTGGTTTTGTTATATGATAGTAAGTTTGATAAATTTCTAGGGAAATTCAGAATTCACTGGTTAGGGGCCTATGTCATCAAGGAGATTACCAACTATGGAGCAGTCCATTTGGTTAAATTGAATGGAGATCCCTTCCGAGGAAAGGTGATTGGAAGTCAATTGAAGCCATACACCTGTGGTCTGATCATGTGACTATATGAGCGTCGCACAGTCTTAGCGCTCCAGGTAGCTAAAAGGAGACACAGGACTATAAACTACACTTCCCAGGTTGGGGAGATGCACAATTGGAGGAGTGTATGGAACAAGTGTCATAGGGTTCGTGATAGCATGAAGGGAGTTGTGCTACCTAGGGAGAAATCCTGCAGGTTAGCCGAAAAGTGACTGTTAAAGTCACTGTTCATGATTTGACGGTCAAAATGCGACCAAATGGAGCGAGCGAATGACATTTAAGATGGAATTTATGTATCAAATCCTTGAAAATCTACTGCCAATCTAGCATTAATGAACCGAACGTGGGGGGAACGGTCGGATTTGAATTCAAAATTCCCTATAAATTATAGGTGGTTGCCCAACGAAAAACACTTGGCATTTTGAGAATCGAGTTGTTGAGCTCTTAGGAGCACATCAATCGAGAATTCTTCGAGGCACTGATAGTGAGTTAGGAATTTTATCAATTACCAGAGATGACATGAGCATTGTTGAATAATGTCATGTCAACACCTGCAACAGTTATGGACACTAAAGAAATGATAGTCGAGGAGGCTGTGCCGGAAATAGTTAGGGAGGCAGAAGAAGTTGCTCCAGAGGTTACCGAAGTATTAGTGGAAGTCCCTAATAACCTTGGACATCGAGACCAAAGCCAACCCCAACCAAGGAGAGTGCGAAGGATAAAGAGGGCAAGTGGCCTGTAATACCAGTGCGCGCATCGTCAAGTAGAAATCCACTGAAGGACAAGCCCACCACATAGGAAAAGGGCAATGTCATCAATCTGAAGTCAGAGGAGGAGGAAATCGAAGACATCCCGATGGATGACAAGTAGTTGGGGATAGATGTGGAGGAAGTTGAAGCCCAGGGTACTGACCCTATCACTCGGTTGCCTGACTATGTCCCTCCGTACAAGGGAAAGACAAAGGTGCCAAAAGATATCGATGAGAGCAAGGTCCCCTTGCAAACCCCTCTATTGTCGCATGATATTGTCTTTGAAGGACCACGCTTCGGGTGGGTTCCCCTATTAAAGCTCGAAGACTGGGACTTAGCTGACCATGAGAAGTTCCCACACTTGGCAGCCAAGCAACTAAGATGCCACGTTATTGACACAACCACTGGGATGACCGCATTGGAACCATGGAAGTGGCTCAGAGGAGTAGACAAGGTGTGTCTACTCAACCTACTATGACTGCCGCACTACAACTGCACCCAGATTACAGTATTGGTCACCAAGAAACTGCTATTCTTGGTGCATGATGATTGTCTGTGGTTGGAGGAGCCAATACCCATCACTGACAGATTGATCCATAAGATCACGTGATTGCCCTACACAGGTGAAAATCCAACCATGATGTTTGGCGAAAAAGGCATTAAGCAGGCCCTCGTCGAGGTCATGAAGGAGAAGTTTAAGCTTGTAAAGAAGCCACACGGAGATGCCATATCAAGTATCAGTGACCTTTCTATAAAAGTGGCCACGCAAATTTTGGCAAGGAAGGTGATGATCCAGGTCCGGGTGTGACAAAGGTCCCTTCCAAGACCTTTTACCTTTGTGATGTGTTAAATTGCATTTTTAAAAGAACATAAACGAATAAGGCCGCTACATTAAGTGTTGTCAATAGTGATGATGTACATAAGAGGTGATGTCACTACCATACAAGGAGAATTCCCTCACGCAGGAGTGGTTCCAAGAGATGTTCCGCTACAGGAACTCTCAGTAAAAAAGGAATCCTATTAGTATGAAACAAACTCATGAATCATGAGCATCCCGCCAACATGGCATAAAAGGGATCTCAATGCAAACATACATGACGACAACATAAGTATCCCATCAACATACAACAAAGGGATCTCAAAACATAACATGACGAATCATGACAACAAGTACATCACATAGATGATTCTACGTCACATCAAGTAGGAATCATGAAAATGAGTAAGAAACAAGATCCCACATCAAGCATCAAAAGGGATCTGTGCAGCACAATGCATAGCAAAAGAAGTACATGAATACACTGAATGTACCTCACAACCAGGGGCCATCTGAAGAAGCAGATGTCAAAGTGCTGAAGTTGTTCACGCCATCGATCTCACAACATCAATCACATGGAAATGACTACTTGCACATGAATGTTGACACCTCCACTCCACTTAGAAAAGTGGCTGCAAAATAAAATGACGAAATGGAAAATCTTAACACACCATTAGATTTTTGGCATCGAATAGTGCAAAATCGAGTATCAAATTTCTGAATTATGAGAAAATGAAAATCTGGGGCTCAAGGAATCTTTTAGATTCCCCCCTAGATTCCTCAAAGATTCCCTCCTCTGGGTCCTCTGCAAATCTTCTGCTTAGATCAATAAACTGACTACACCATCAGGTTCATGTCACTGAGAGGTGTAAGATTGACATAAAATTTGTCCACTTTGGACACTGCAAAAATTTCACCCTCCTGAGCATTTTTCCCAATCATGCTTCCACCTGCCTTTTCTCTAGGCTCATGGTTCCACCTGCAATAAATTAATAAAAAAATGGTTGCCTCAAAAAATGCGCCAGTCTTTGGCTTCTGTTGTATTCTACATCACGTGGCTCTATTCCCATTCCACACCTCCATTCTCAAACTTGCCATTTAGTCCTTTCTCCTCCCCATGTAAGTAAATTTTAAGGGTTTATACAGAAAAATATGGGCAAAGTTTACCAAGGAAACCGCGTGGCCCAATGGTTGGTGGATATATTTGGAGCACATAGTTTGGGGCATCGAATCTTGCCCCCACCATATATAACATTTTTTAAACATGCGCGGTTTGTTAAGTTGTTGGTTCGTTGTTTTAATTGGTTGGCTTGCTCAAATGGTTGTACGTTGTATTCATGGTGTCACCTGCTTAGGGGCCGGCCATGTGGGCCGGGTGGGTTCAACCCTCAGTGACACTCTTACCAAATTCTGGCACCGTTAATATTTTTGGGGGTGTGGGCCAAGTCCACCAGAGGTGGCTCGCCCACCCCATAATGATGTGGTTACGTATATGATGGAGGGCTCTGCAGGGTGATTGCCTTCGTGCCATGTTTAATATTTTTGTTGCGGTTCTGTGGGTGGTGGGGTCATGGCCGCCCACCTATTTTTAATATATTTTTTGGTTATATGGGTATGAGGGGTGGCGAGGTTGGTGGCCCACCACCCCAAAATTATATTTTTTTTGTTTTATTTAAAACAAATTTAGTCATGTTCAAAAATTTGAAAAAGGACCAAAGGAGGCAAATTAACTGGGCCACAAATTCCCATGGAATCTAGCCCAGGTTGGCTGGAATCTGATGGTTGGGTTCTATCCAAATTGTGGCCTCCTTAAGCCTGCCCAGTTAGCAAAAGTCAACCAAAATTTGACTGCTTCTAACTTTCCAATATGGACTCAGTTTGATGAATCGTTCACATCATTGCAATCAGGACGACGAGATATATGCTTTGGTCCTAGTCCAAAATCATTCTGATCAATTTAATTTTCGAGCTTCCATCAACCATCTTTGTCCTTTTTGTGTCTCTGGAGCCACCTGGATCAATCCTCCCCACTAAGGAGCTTTTGGTTCTCCAAAAGCATGAAAAATAATCTACAAATTCTTTATACCTTGTCTGCACTACAAGCATCCTAAAAGGTCTCGTTTCCATTTCGTTCACCTTTGTTCTTCGGAGCCTTAAGCGATGATCCGACACCTGCAATCTGTAGTACATTGTTCTGCAAAATACATGCTTGTCTTAACTAACCAACTAATGACCCAAGCATCCCACACTTGCCACAATTTTATAACACATACTCAGTGGTGAAGTTTACAACAAGATGGACACAATACTTCAGCTATGAAAACAAGGCCAACATATCATTGTTGATTCAAAAAGTGATGGAAAACACATAATCACTGCAACACATGATTTACAAAGATAAGGCCAAATGTTATCGTTTCTTTGACAAGCGATGGAAACACGACTTCACTTTCAGAGTTTAACATGCAACTCAAAATTATATCAAACATGATTTTTGCTGAAAAATTGATGGAAACACGTGATCACTTTTACATTTTAAGATGCAACATATGATTTACAAAAGCACGACCATGATAGGATAACATATACAGAAACCATTTTTCACTTATCAATGTGAATGGGTCATCTCCTTGTGGTGGTTTTCCTTGTCGAACAACTGCTTCATTAGGTTCATGCACCAACACTTTGTCCTTAAGTTGCTACTCTAGATGGAGCCTCCAACATGTGGCTCTTTGATGGCCACTTCTATCATAATGACTGCAATAGGTCTTCTTCCTCCAGATCTGTTTAACATGTTTGTTTACCTGTTGTTGAGAGGGACTTTCGCGCCTCCTTTTGTGTGTTGCCATTATTTTCCAACACTTACAAAATGTATGGTTATGTGATCCACAAAAGGTACATTTTTTTTGATTCCATGATTTACGTTCATCATTAAAAACATGATTATAACCGAAATGAATATTTGAAGGTCAAGACTAATTATACATTTCCTTGTTGTCTTTGGTGTAAGTATGGCAATGAGAGCTTGTCTCAGTTCTTTCCCTGCCATGGGCACTACCATGGGATCATGGGGATGTGTTCCCACCATTCTCTTTCCTCGATGATCTTGACGATGCCTCGAAAGATTTTGACACCTTCCAGCATTCTCCCTTGATGTATCTCAATCCTGCAAATTGAGGTCTCTGCTTAACCTTCAATGGTTGACTTATGCCTTGGTTATTAACACCAAGTTCTTTTTCCTCCTCGTGCCTGATCCTGGTAACGAGTCTCATGTTTGTCCCTGTAATTGCAACCTCCACATCTCCAATAGAAATCATACTATGTGATGACAAAACCGAAAGGAAGTCAACATCGTTTACCTCCTTTGTCGATTTGGAAAGAACCGGTGAGGGCCTCTCATCATCTATTATTGGTGGTTCACTAGCGGTCTCGGCACATTCCCCAACTTTTGTTCTGACATACCCAAGTCCTATCTGACGGGGTAATTCCTCCACCTTGATGGGGTTGATAATGCCTTGGCCATGAACGCCTAAGACTTTTCCTTCATACCCCATTTTCTTTAATATTTTCGAGCCAATTCCTGTGATATGATTTTCAAAAATAGTGAAATCATCATCAGGAAATATACATGAAGATGGAGAACTACGTTTTACCTCACATGGGTCATGCTGCAGCTTTTCCAAGGCCTCATCCTTTTCTTACACTTTCGTACCAAACTATGTTTCTCCTCTTTCTCTTCATGTAAATGCATTTTCAATTCAATGTTATCTATTTGAATACTTTGGTTACTATGCTTTAGTTCTTCCAAGGCTTCCTCTATGGCTCGCAACTGAAGCTGTAATCACTCCCTTTCCTCTGTCCCTTTGTGTAGAGTTTCATACATTATCTCCACTCTTTTGGAAATTTTTAGCATGGTCTCATACATCGCTTTTTCATCCTTTTTCACTGCACATTCCATTGTTCACACTGCAATTCACATCAACGCAAAGACCGCTCTGATACCACTTGATCTAGGTCCGGGTGTGATAAAGGACCCTTCCAAGACCTTTTAATTTCATGATGTGTTACATTAAATTTTTAAAATAACATAAATGAATACATTTGCAAGTTGTAAAGAAGAGGAACATTAGAATCATCAAAACACAAGCCATTGATAATGGAGTTCGTCCAGGAGGGACTACGTATCCTAGAAGTGTCAAGATGGTGTAGGCCACTACATTAAGGTTTGTCAATAGTGATGATGTACATAAGAGGTGATGTAGCTATCATACAAGGAGAATGCCCTCATGCAAGAGTGGTTCCAAAAGATGTTCCACTACAGGAACTCTCAGTAAAAAAGGAATCCTATTAGTATGACACAAACTCATGAATGATGAGCATCCTGCCAACATGGCATAAAAGGGATCTCAATGCAAACATACATGATGACAACATGAGTATCCCATCAACATATAACAAATGGATCTCAAAAAATAACATGACGAATCATGACAATAAGTACATCACATAGATGATTCCATGCCACATCAAGCAGGAATCATGAAAGCAAGTAAGAAACAAGATCCCACATCAAGCATCAATAGGGATCTATGCAACACAATGCATAGCAAAAGAAGTACATGAATACACTGCATATACCTGACAACCAGGGGCCACCTGAAGAAGTGGATGTCAAACTACTGAAGTTGTTCATGCCATTGATCTCATAGCATCAATCACATGGAAATGACAGCTTGCACATGAATGTTGACACCTCCACTTGACTTAGAAAAGTGGCTGAAAAATGAAATGAGCAAATGGAAAATCTGAACACACCATTAGATTTGTGGCATCGAATAGTACAAAATCGACTGTCAAATTTCTGAATTCTTAGAAAATGAAAATATGGGGTTCAAGGAATCTTTTAGATTCCCCCAAGATTCCACAAAGATTCCCTCCTCTGGGTCCTCTGCAAATATGCTGCTCATATTAGGAAACTAATTGTGCCATTAGGTTTTTGTTGCTGAGAGGTGTAAGATAGACATAAAATTTGACCAATTTGGACACTTCAAAAATTTCACCCTCCTGAGAATTTTGCCCAATCATGGTTCCGCCTGCCTTTGCTTTGGGGTCATGGTTCCACCTGCAATAAATTAATAAAAAAATGGCTGCCTCAAAAAATGCACCAGTCTTTGGCCTCTGTTTTGTTCTGAATCATGTGGCTCTGTTCCTGTTCCACACCTCCGTTCTCAAATCCGTCGTTCAGTCCTTTCTCCCCCGCCATGCAAGTAAATTGTAAGGGTTTATATAGAAAAATATGGGCAGAGTTTACCAAGGAAACCTCGTGGCCCAATGATCGGCGGATATATTTGGAGCGCAGATGGCGGGGAATCGAATCCTGCCCCCTCCATATATAACAAAACAATTTTTTAAACATGCACATTTTGTTAAGTTGTTGGTTTGTTGTATTAATTGGTTGGCGTGCTCAAATGGTTGTGCTGAGTGATGGAAAATGTATGTGTTTACTATTAATTTCATCTTCCTTCTCCTTTATTCTTATCTTTTCTATATCCTAATGTGTTAATTTATTAAATAATTATGGTTAGAAATGAAGGAATTATCTGCAGTTATGACTTAGCTAATTATTACCCTTCTTTATGCAGGAAAACAACAAAAGGGACAAATGTTGTTCCCTATGAAGGAACAACAAAAATCGGCAACCTAAGGAAGGAACGTGGCGGTTGTAGATAAGGCCAAAACAAATAAGAAGAATCAGCATGAGAAAGGAAAGGATGTCCGAAGCTAGAAATTTGTTGTGAATCCCTCAAGATCGAGAGATCTTGAGGGATCGCATTTATCATTTATCTTTTTACCCTTTCCTGTTGTAAAAGGAGATGTTTGTAAGAAGGAAAGAGTAGAGAAATCTCTGTTATTACTGAAATTGTAATTTTAAGACTCTCTTTGTCGATAACAACATGAATATATTGTAATGCTCATTCAATCTGATGCTTAATATATAAATGACGTTGATGTTCCCTCGCGTTATCTGAAGTAACTTAGTAGTGTTCGCTGGCGGCTAAGGGCCTGGCCTCTGGTGGATTCAACTGCGTTCCTTGTGTCATACATTTCTAACTCTAGCAAGTGTGATGGTTTTATAGTATTCTTGTTTTCCATGATTTTATCGCTTTCACTGTTTATTGCTTTCCAGTATTGACAAAGTATCTTTTCTTTATATCATTTACAGTATTGTCATTGATTCAATTCGCTTTCATTTCAGATTGAGTTATTTCGATAAGTATTCCGCTGGATTTAATCAACTTTAAAGAGTAATAACTATCGTTGTTGAAACTCTCAGATTGATATCATTGTTGTTTATATTAGTTATTGAAGATTGGGTTTGAGTTAGATTAAATCAGTTAAAGAAAGATGAGTTATCACTACTGTACTTTCAACTGATGTTGTTGTTACTTTAAATGAATGTAAGATTTGAGTTTGTTAAGAGATTGAGTTATGTAATTGCAATTGGAATTTACTAGATGCATTCATTTACTCTTGTATTTAAAAGATCTATACTACAATATAGGAAACGTGACTCTGAATTAAATAGCAGCCACATACTATGTACACTCTTGAAATAAGAGGACATGCCCGGATTGATAATTAATGTGAGGATAATTAGGAGTTTTAAAAGGCACCTTTTATCACCCAACATTTTGGCGCCATTGCCGGGGAGAGTGTAGCCATTTCTAAAGAGTGATGTACATCTGATAATTGTTGTTGAAGAAGAATTCGGTATTGAAAATGGAAGGTAAGAACCTACGTGACGGGCAAGTAAATTGCTTGCTCCTTCTCCCACTTTTCAGCACAATTACAGAAGACAAAAGTAGGTATTTGATGCTTGTCTGCTGAGAGAGAACTCGGAATTAAAAACGGGAAGGTAAGAACTTGTGTACGGAGCCTGCTCCCTCGCCTGCTTTCCAGCAGAATTGATAGGAACTTAGGGTAGAGATAAACATTTGAATTGTTTGCATGAATGACTATGAAGAAAAAACCCGAAAACAATCCAATGCCACTACCTAAACCCGACAAATCTAAGGGACCAGTGACCCTTGGATGATCAACTTTCATAGATGACATCTTAAAGAAAGTTGAATCTCAGCCATCAGTAGGTCCTCGAAACGTTGCTTCCAGATAGCCTATTTTCTCCCTTCGGGCCACAGGCTCACCATCTGTAGCCTACACTAAGGTCCATGGCAAAATAGTAGGAACTGAGCAGAGTTTTCAAGAAATTGAAAATTCATGCCCAATTTCCTCGCAAGAAGGGAATTCTTGTAATATTCGTGAAGGAGGAGGAGAAACCGGGGAAACAGAGGAGCCAGGATCCCTTCAAGTAGTAATTCAACAAGGAACACCTAGTATCCCAGACTGAGGGAGTACTGTTAAGATCATTCCCACCCCTTCTAATCACCAGAGGAATAAATCTCTAGAGATCCCCGAAGGGTACTAGCATATATTTGACCAAATGGCCAATAACCGACAAGCACCCCAGACCTCCACATTAGAATATCCCATTGTTGACACAGCTGTTAACGCACCCATGAAAGCCATCCCTCTACAGAATATCGCCACCTTTCATGGACTCACAAGAAAGTATCCAGATGCATTTCTGTTTGAATTTGATGTATTATGTCGGGGTTATGATTACACCACCGACCCCCAAAAGATAAAGTTGTTTCCCTCAATGTTAAAAGGAACAACCTTGCATTGGTTTATGGGGCTAGGTGGGGGAACCATAAATGCTTGGGATCAAATGAAAAATGCTTTCCTTAGAAAATATTAGGACTATTGCAGATCTAGGGAACTGAAGGATGAAATATTTCAAATGGTAGCAAGACCCAGTGAAACATTGGAAGAGTATGTGGAGTGCTTCCAATATAACCTCCAGAGGTCTTCCTATGCAAATCTGCCTTTGCCTGATAATGTGCTAAAAACTACACTGATTAAGCGATGAAAGAACAATGGATAGAGAAATTAAATATTATGGGTAAAGGTGATATATATCAAGAAGAGTATGCTGACATTACTAAATTGTGTATTAGGTGCTCAAGAGGCAGTCTGAGATTGAAACCAGCAGAGCGCAACATGACCACTAGGGACAACAAAATCTCTAGCAAAGGTATAACTCATGCAAAAATTGGCAACCTGCCAGAGGATTTCAAAACAGATATTTTTGGAACTCTGATGACACAATTAGACATTATGCAGGCCAAGCAAAAGTAGGCTAAAGCAGAACAAAACCTGGCAATATTTTGTTCTAGATGCAGGGAGAAGAATAGTCACAAAGAGTGCTCACTGGATATGGTGCAAACCTGTGCCATATGTACCAAATATCATGCCACAGAAAGTTGTCCATCACTCCCAAGGTTCAAATAAATCTATAAGGAGGAAGAAGAAGAAATAGAACCAGTCTACCTGCTAAATCAGCGTTGCCAATGGCAACCATGACAAATAGGTACGCCTATTGATCCATCTTCTTTCTTTCAACCCTCGCAATATAATGCACAACAATACCCAGGAGCTATGTGGCAGAACCGGCCACCTTTTTCTAATTGGTCACAACAACCATTCTCTATGCCACCTTGGCCCAACCAATCAAATCAAAATAACAATTGCCCAAATTCCTCTTACTTCCCACCATTCTGGCATAATAATGCATTTCAATCTTAATGGACACCCTCCATTTCACAAAACCAGAGTTGGAAGTCAAGCTGGAAAATACCTACAAACTAGCCAATAGGAAAAATCCCCCTACCACAACCTACACTGCTAGCACCCTACACATTTCAACAGAACCCTAAGACCAACCTATGACCACAGTGCCCAGCCCAACCCAACCCAAACCCCAACAATGGACCGGTTCAATCTGTGCAAATCATTGAAGGACCTGAGCCAAAAACCAAGTTGAGGGAGTGTAATGAGCTTAAATTAAGGTCTGGAAGGATAGTAGAATCAGAGAGGGATAAAAATATACAAATTGAATATTAGTTACATGTAGAGAAAGTACTACAAGTGATGAATTCGGTTAAACAAAAAATTCATGACCACACTATTACCTCTTCTCCACCATTCCCAGGGAGATTAATTATACCCTGCTCAATTGAATATCCTGAATTTGATGTTCTGGGAGAATTGAAAATTTTGTGTGTAAAAATACCTCTCCTCCAGGCTATTCAGGAAATTTCAATTTATGCAAAAACTATTAAGGAATTCTGTATGAAAAATCTAAAGAGGAAAATAAAAACAACCCCAACTGTCCATGTAGTCGGTACTTTGTCTGATTTATTATCAGGTAGAGAAACACCCATAAAATATGAGGATCCAAGAAACCATATAGTCACCCTGCAAATAAATGGATGCTCCTTCCCCAATGCATTGGTTGACCTAGGAGTAGCAATGAATATTCTCACAACAACAACCTGTCAAAATCTTAGCATTACATCCTTGGATCCAACCACAACCTTGCTGGAATTGGCTGACCGATTGGTAGTCAAACTAGAAGGCACATTACAGGATGTAATGTTGTATGTAGATTCTTGAGAATACCCAATAGATTTTCTGATCATTAATCCTAGAAACCAGCTAGATGGACATCCCCGAATTCTATGAAGACCTTGGCTAGCAACCGTAGATGCTTACATAAGCTGTTGAATAGGCAGCGTGACTATAACAAGAGTAAGTAATGTGAAGAATTTAGCCTTATATCCTCCAGCTCAGCCAAGTATAACAATAATAAAAACTAGAAAACAACCTGTATCATATCTAACTGAAAACATTAGATCACCACTAACTATAGAAGATGCTCTCAAATTCAAGGATCAAACAGAAGATGACATCATTAACACTTACATTAACCAACCAGATGTCGTATCCCATCCAAAATGTCACATGATCGAAGCAGCTCTGGATAACGAAATTGAGGAAGATCCCTTAAAAGATATTAACGACCAGTAAATACCAACAACATTTGTTTATAACAACAAAACCATAGAAAAATAGCTAGGGAAAACCTTAAATATCAACAAAAACCTAACTGCTGACCAGGAGCAGAAGCTTGTTCAACTTCTGAGAAAATATAAAGCGACTTTTGCATGGGATTACCCAGACATGAAAGGGATTGATCCCCAATTATGCATGCACCACATATATACAGAGAAAGATGCCAGGCCCATTTGACAACCTCAACATAGGTTAAACCCTCACCTTAAAGATATTGTTAAAGATGAACTACAAAAACTGTTAGATGTCAATTTCATCTATCCTATATCTGACAACAAATGGGTCCCTCCATTAGTAGTGGTGCCTAAAAAGAATCGGAAGTGGTGTATATGTTTTTACTATAGAGAGCTTAATAAAGCAACCAAAAAATACCATTTCTCCCTTTCGTTCATTGACCAGGTATTGGACACACTGGCGAGGAAAAAATTATTTTCTTTCCTAGGCGGATTCAACAGCTACAATCAAATTCAAATTGTCCCTGAAGACCAGGATAAGACTACCTTTACCTGCCCATGCTTATAGGGTCTTACCTTTTGGGCTGTGTAATGCACCTACCACATTCGAGAGGGCTATAATCAGCATTTTTCAGATCTGATAAATTAAGGGCTCGAGGTGTACATGGATAACTTTACACCTTATGGAGACGACTTCGAGCCTGCATTACAAACATTAGAGAAAGTTCTGCAAAGATGCATTGCTACCAGGCTCTGTTTAAGCAATGAAAATTGCCACATCATGATGACCGAAGGTCTCACCTTGGGTCACTACATCTCAGCAACTGGAATTCAGGTAGATCCAACAAAAGTTCAGATAATTCTTTTAATACCTACCCCTTCCACACAAACTGAGGTACGCAGTTTCTTGGGATTTTCTGGATATTATAGAATATTTATAAAGAATTATTCTCAAATTGCTGCACCATTATATATATTAATAGGAAATTTCAATTTCATGTGGACTAACAAATGTGATATTGGTTTTGAAGATTTAAAACGACATGTATCAACAGACCTAGTCTTACGGGGCCCAAATTGAGATTTTCCATTCCAGATTTCATCTGACACTTCAAATATGGCCATTGGAGTAGTTCTCGGCCAGGAGGAAGATAAGAAACCTTATGCGATATGCTACATCAGCAAGAATCTATCTTCGGATGAGTTGAATTACACTATGACCAAAAATGAATTTTTGGCTGTAATCTATGCTATTAATAAATTCAGACATTATATAATAGGATACCTTGTGGTTTTGTATACCGATCACTTTGCTATTAAATATCTAGCTAATAAGCCTGTTACAAATGGAAGAGTGATAAGATGGTTCATCCTTTTGTAGGAATTCAACATAACAATCAAAGATCGATCAGGAAAAGAAAATCCAATAGCAAAGTTCCTTTCACGAATGCCAAAGACAGACGACTTGGCAACAGTAGAAGACTAGTTCCCTAATGAACACTTATTCACTTTCACCATGAAAACACCATGGTACACAGATGTCACAAACTACCTAGCAAATGGGAAAATTACCCAAGCAATGACACCCAATGAAAGAAAACAAATAGTACAACGTAGCACTCGGTTCTCCTAGATCGGAGGATATATATAGGGGCTGATATGCACATTCGAAGATGTTTCAGGCAAGATGAAGTCTTTGACATCCTGAAAGCTTGCCATGATGGGCCTTGCAGTGGACATTTTGTAAACCACAGGACTGGTCACAAATTCCTACAGATGGGCTATTATTGGCCCACCATTTTTAAAGACGCCAAGAATTTTGTCTAGGCATGTGATATTTGCCAAAGAATGGGACGCCCTGGGTAGTATGATGAGATTCCCCTGCATCCACAGTTAGTCATCGAAACGTTTGAGCGATGGGCATTAGATTTCATTGGTCCAATAAACCCATCATCTAATCAAAAGACATACATACTGGTCGCACCAGAATATGTGACTAAATGGGTGGAGGAAGAAGCATTACCAAGGGCAACAGAGGACTTAGTAATCCATTTTCTATTTCAATCGTTGGTGCGATATGGCTTGCCTAGAGAAATAATCATGGATGGAGGGCCTTAATTTATAGGCCATAAGATAGCTGCGACATTAAAAAATCATCATATCTTCCATAGAATCACAACTCCATACCACCCATAGGAAAATGGCCACGTAGAAAGTACCAATCAAGTAATCGAGGCACTACTCACAAAGACAGTTGCATTACAAAGACATGACTGGGCTACCCGATTGACAGAAGCCTTGTGGGCATACCACATGACATGGAGAAATACCACGAGATATTCCCCATATCAGCTAGTGTTTGGTAAAGAACCTATCTTCCCAATCGAATTTGAAATTCAGACATTGAGGATAGCTCAGGAGGTAGGATTGGACTTAAATGAAGCACAGATTAATAGGCCACATCAAATCAATGAATTGGATGAAATCTGGCTATCAGCTCTTCAGTACACTACACTGATCCAACAACAAAGAGAAAAATGGCATGATGCCCTTATCAAGAGGAAGATCTTCCACGAAGGATATTGGGCACTCCTGTATGTGATGAGCCTCATCAATGGGTAATTATATGGGCTCATTATACCTCCTAACCTAGTCAAATCAACCATTCTCTTAGCTTATTGTATGATTTTCTAATTATATTTATGCTTATGGAGTGAGTTGAGTTAGTTATGATGCCATATGGTCTAACATGTGTTTAATGCAGATTATTGATGAATTTTGAGGTCAAAGTCAAGGATCCAGTGGGAAAATGGTAGCAATAAATCAAAGTGGACAAAGGAGAGGACTTATAGGAGGGAATCCCCCTCATTTATTACTCCTCACTTCAAATTCCCCTTCATTCAGCTCAGAGTACAAGCAGACGAATTATGCACTAGAAGGTAGCCGAGCAAGTGGACGATGACTGATGATTATCTCGAGTTTTGGGAGCCAAGCATCCCTGATTTTAAGTAAGTTGTTGGTAGCTTCATTTGTATAAGTAAAGAGGCCTAGGGCCTCACTAGGGGCAGATTTGTGTTGTATTTTTGCTTATGTAAACTCTACTCCAACTTCAAGCTTGTTATTTTGTGACAGTTTCATGTAATGTTGTTATTGTTTTGATAATAAAGATTATTGTTTTTATAATAAAGATGGAATCCTTTTTGAGCTAGCACTGAGTTACGTCAGAGGGCTGAAGCTCTTGGGTTAGGACCCAATCCAAGTAGCCAAGCTCCTCTTTACTTGTATTTGTATGTTTTGTTTCAGTTTGTAGATTAGGTTATTGTTAGATGTATTTGTTTTATGGTTAAGAATATGTTGCTTTTGATGATTCAATAGTTTGCTTCCATTTGTGCTTTCTATAGCAGGTTAAGCAGTGATAAAGAGAAGATTCAAAAAGCTTGCAACAGTTCCTTGGCCTCTCTTCCTCACTTTGGGACCATGATTTGAGGCAAAGACCCTCTTGCTACCCCAAAAACACAGATTTTCCTCATTCATAGGACTTCTACTATTTACAGCTTTTTAGTTGGTTAATAGTCTAGTTTTTCTTTGCTTCAGATCTTCTTCTTCATTATCACTTATTTATTTATGATAGTCTTCTTTCATGCTTTGCTTTCTTGCAGCATTTCTCAACATTTCCTTTCATAGATCATACTTTAGATTATTTTGATGCAAAACTCTATTTTTTTCTAGATGCACTCATTTCATTGCTTTCTTGATCTTAGTGGTTGACTGTCAGTTCCTTTGTAGAAGATCTCTTGTTGCAGTAGGCCAGCTTATTAGCCATCACATCCTCCACCTGATCCATGCCCTACAGGTCACCCAAGTCTCACCTCAATTCTGCCTTAGTTTCCTGCATTTTCCATAGAACTTCTTCCTCTCTCCTTGAACAAACCCAATCATATTTCTCTCTCCTGGTGGTCCATGGTAGACCTTAGGCACCCTAACACCTCATTCCAACCTTCATCCACCTTTTCCACCCACTCTCACACCCTCAAAATAGAGAAAACTTCTCTCGGCCTCCTCTTGTAGTTACCTTGTTTTCCTCTTGTAGATTTTCCTGTAGGCTTTCTTTTGAAGGCCGAGTGTGGGAAAAGCCTCCAGAAGGCCACTTGAGACCTCCTAGGACCCATACACATCATTCTACATACTCTCAAGTCCCAAAACCACCCTCCAACGCCACCTATTCGATGCCACATTCACAAACAATAAATTACATGCATGTCAAATTCACATAAAAATACATAAAAATTCAAAAAGATGTTTTTTGCTTATTTACTTCCAAAAATAGCTTAGTTAGATGTTGTTTACTTCCTTGAGTAGGTAATGGCATTCCTTTCATGGTTTTTATAGTGTGTTCTGCAAAAGTTGGATTAGTTGGTTAATTAGAGTTTACTAGGTTTGCTTTACATTTAAGTCTTTCTCCTTTCTGCAGTTAGAGTAGCATCTACAGAGTAATCTTTCTTTCCTTTGATCACATATAGAGCTTCTTCTAGAATCCATAGAAGTTGGCTTGAGCTCCTAGTGATCTTGCATTGGCTGACCAAGTGACAACCTATAGTGAGAACTAGTACTTGTGCATATAGCACCGACGCTTCCAAGTTTGTTACGAACTATCGGGTTGATAAGAGTAAAGTAGGCAGCCCAAGAGTTGCAGCATTATCGCTACAATACTGGTGTTCACCAGTTTTTGGCGTCATTGCTGGGGAAGTGTTAGAGTATTCTGTGATTACTGATTTCTTCTATTTTTCTATTGCAACATTCTGGTAATAGTTTATTTCAGCAAAAGTAGACTAGTCCTTTCTTTTCCTTCAGTTCTGCATTTCCTTTCTTTCCTTTTCAATTCTGCAAATTTCATTTCAGTAGGAGTAGACTAGCCTTTCTTTTCCTTTATTTCTACATTTCCTTGCTTACCTCTTCAATTCTGCAAATTTCATTTCAACAAGTTCATTTGAGTTAGTTGCAATTTGTTTTGTTCAATCACCATTTCAGTTTCTACAGGTACTATCAGTGTGGGAAAAAATAAAAACCAACCAAAAAGATTTCCTTTCATGCCTTGTAGGAATAGAGATAACTTAGGAAAATTTTTGCCCAACACTGCCACTGCTTCACACAGCCAGCCTTCTCTCTTCTTTGGTGGCTGGGATTAAGAAGAACCCTTAGGTGAAGAAGAAGAAGAAAACATTCCTTTGGTGACAATGGCTGAAAACATAAATGCTAGGGGGAATGGAGAGAGAATAGAGGGTACCTTTCCCATTCTGGAGACCAATGGGGACACCAAAATGAAGAATATAAGCCCTTCCACCCTACCTCATTTCCATGGTTTGACTACAGAAGATCTTGACACCTTTTCATTCGTGTTTGTTGTTATCTGTCGAACCTATGGCTATGCAGAAGATAAGCAAAAGTTGAAACTGTTCCCTTCTACTCTCAAGGTTGCAACATTGTGTTGGTTCATGGGATTACCTGGCAATAGCATCACAACTTGGGCTCAGATGCATCAGGCCTTTAACAACAAGTATCGAGACTATTGTAGGTCAAAGGATACTAAAGAAGAAATTTTCCGAATGACCATAGGAAGTGATGAGTCCTTAGAGGACTATGAAGAGAGGTTCTAGCTCAGTTACAAAAGGGCCAGGTGTACACTTGACCCTGAATCTCTGAAGTTGGTCCTGCTCAAGGGAATTTGGGAAGATGTTTTAGACACCCTCCATCTATTGGTCGAGGGAGACATCTACCAGCTATATTATGAGGACATAAAGACTATTTTTAGAAACCATTCTAGAGCAGCCAGAAATAAAGGTAGGGACAGTCAACCCATAGCCAATACCTCTTCCTCTAACTCATTTATTAAAGTATAAATTGGAAACATGCTTGAAGAATTCAAGAGTGAGATGTTGTAGACTCTTGCCATGCAAATGGATACCTTACATATCAAAAGGAAACAAGTGGAAGCAGAGAGGGCTTCAGCCATTTTTTGCCCTAAATGTAATAGGAGGCATCCTAGGAATGAATTCCCACTAAACTCTATAGAGGTTTGTTCAGTCTGTGAAGAAAATCATTCTACATATAAGTGCCCTTCCTTACCCAGACCTAAAGCTGTATATCAAGGGGCTGAGGGAGTCACTGAATAGCTCTATTACATAAACCAAAGGAGGCTACATGGACCTAGACCATACCAGCAGGGGATGAAAGCGACATCTCAGGCATACTACAACCCCAACCTAGTCACTCCCATACCTTCTTGGGGTCACCCTGCTCATCCGTCCTGGTGCACGCCTCCTCCTTGGTCCTTCACAAATCAATATCATGCCCAACCAGCCACCCATTGATTTCAATCCTATGCTTAGCCACAACCTCAGTGGAATGCACCTCATCATGGGTGGAGGACCCAATACAACTCTCTTCCTACTCTTTTGCCTCCACCACCTACCCAACTACAACCGCTACCTCCTGCTCCACCAAAGCAACCCCAAATGCCTGCCCAGCCGAATTTGATCTCGAACAATAGATAGGCTCAGCAAGTGTATAGTGGGGAACCATCATGCCCAACTTATGTTGTGGAGATTCAGGAAATTAACTTACAATCTGGGAAAGTTCTCCCAGATAGCTAGCCTCCACCTAGGTAGGTTGGGGAATATAAAGAGGAAAGTGAACCTAAAGCAATTCCACCCTTTCCCGAGAGACTATCCCTGATAGTCTAGCCTACCCTAGAAGAAACTGAACTCCTGGGAGAATTGAAACATTTATGTGTGAAGATACCGCTTTTCTAAGCCATAAAAGATGTGCCTGTCTACAATAAGTTGATCAAAGAGAAGTTCTTTAGGCATCCAGGAGGGCACAAGAGAGATGCCCCAACCATCAATGTCATCGGGCAACTATCTGACCTGATGTTAGGTCAGGTAATCTATCCAAAATATTTGGACCTTGGAAGCCTAGTAGTTGATGTCCACATCAATGGCACCATGATCCCATGCACCTTTATTGATCTGGGAGCTGCCATTAATGTGATGACAAAGGACACAATGCTCAAACTCAACCTTTGGGGCTCCTTGAGGAAGACCACGACCGTGTTGCAGCTAGCAGACCGCTCAACCGTGACCCTTGAGGGGATTGTGGGAGATGTGATGGTATCCATTTATTCTTGGGAGTACCTTGTTGATTTCTTAGTTCTCCATCCAAAGGCAAAGCTCACTGGGTATCCTCTCATTTTGGGAAGACCCTAGTTGGCTACCGCCGATGCCTACATCAGCTGTTGAGCTAGGAACATGACCATAAAGAACGGGAACATGTCCAAGCAGTTAATCCTATATCCTCCTACCCAACCCTTGCTAGAGCATGCTTTACCACTCTGGTTAGAGGAGGAAGATGAGGATGAAGTCTATTCTGCACTGCTTTATGCATTAAAAATTGCCATGGGGGGAAAATAGCAAGATGAGGATGATATGACTGAAAATATGTTTTAGAATCCACCTCACAGTGTATCGCCATTAGAGGACATAGTAAGAGAAACCAAAAACAACCCCTCAACTGATCTCTGTGCGGCCGAATCCACTTCTCTCCATGTTAAGAATATAGAGTTTGGCCCAGAAAGAACCTTGAAAATCAATCCATCCCTATCCACTTCCCAAGAGAAGGAGCTGTGTAGCGTACTGAGAAAACACCTTGATGCCTTCACCTGGAATTATAAGGAGATGAAGGGAGTGCACCCTTCAGTATGTACTAATCATATATACATCAAGGAGGGTTGCAAGCTAGTCAGGCAGCCTCAAAGGAGGATGAATGCAACACTTAACGATATTGCTAAGGAAGAACTGCAAAAATTGCTTGATGCAGGATTCATCTATCCCATCTCTGACAGTGAATGGGTCTCTCCTTTAGTACTAGTGCCAAAGAAAAATGGTAAGTGGAGAATCTGTGTCAACTATTGGGAATTAAACAAAGGCACTAAAAATGACCATTTTCCTTTACCTTTCATAGATCAACTGTTAGACAGTCTGGCAGGGAAAAAGTTTTTCTCTTTCCTAGATGGGTTCAGCGGGTACAATCAGATTCAAATCAACCCGAAAGACCAAGATAAGACCACTTTCACTTGTCCTTGGCGTACCTTTGCATACCAGGTCCTTCCTTTTGGTTTGTGTAACACTCGAGCCACTTTCCAAAGAGCGGTATTGAGTATATTTTCTGAATTAGTTCATGATGTAGTAGAGAGATACATGGATGACTTTACTCCTTATGGCTCTGACTTTTAGGAAGCTTTATCTAACCTAGGAAAAGTTATAGACAAGTGTATTGAGATGAACCTATCCCTCAGTCTATAAAAATGTGAATTTTTGATGACTGAAAGGACAATGTTAGGTCATGCAATATCTCAGCAGGGACTATAGGTGGACACCAACAAAATTGCCATCAGCCAAAGGGTCCCACCTCCTTAAAAGGTGAGAGATATCAGAAGTTTCCTAGGCTTAGCTGGGTATTACAGGAGATTCATGAAAGATTTCAGTAAGCTAGCCTCTCTTTTGTTTGGCCTCTTAGGTAAAGATGTGGAGTTCATATGGTCAGAAAACTGTTAAGAAGCCCTAGATACCTTGAAGAACAAGCTCGTGACTGCCCCAATTCTGAGAGGCCCAAACTGGGCCCTACCTTTCCACATTCACACAGATGCCTCAAACAAAGTAATAGGAGTAGCCTTGGGACAAATTGATGAAAAGTTACCTTATGCCATATACGTTATAAGCAAAAGCTTTCCAAAGGCAGAGTTAAACTATACAGTGACCGAGAAGGAACTCCTAGTTGTCGTGCATTCCTTAAACAAATTTAGACATTGTATCACATGCTATCAAACCTTTATGCACACTGATCATGCTACAATTAGATATTTAATGAAAAAACTAGATGTAAATGCTCGCATTATTAGATGGTTGCTATTACTGTAGCAGTTTGATTTGACCATCATTGATAAGCCTGGTAAAGAAAATTTTGTTGCCGACTTTTTGTCTAGAGTAAATTTGCTTGTAGGTGAAGAAGGAATAGTGGATGACCAAATGCCAGATGAACATCTATTTGCTATCTCAGTACTCTCTCCATGGTTTGCTGATATAGAAAACTACATGGTTTTAGCATAGTTCCCACCATACCTATCCTCAAAAGAGAAGAGCAAGATAGTAAGGAAAAGTGCCCCTTTCACGTGGATTGGGGGAAATCTCTTCAAACTTGGCCTAGATCAGATCTTGAGAAGATGTGTTAAGGAGGAGGCAGTCTTTGACATCCTCCTGACTTGTCATGATGGGCCTTGTGGAGGTCATTTTGCAACAAAAAGAACTGCCTTCAAGATACTGCAAGCAGGCTACTACCATCCCACTCTTCATTAGGACGTGAGGAGATATACCAACCAGTGTGATCGGTGTCAGAGGATGGGGAAACCTACTCCAAAGGATGAGATTCCAATGCAACCTCAAGTGACCTTTGAGCCATTTGAGAAGTGGGTCATGGACTTTGTAGGCCTTATCAGCCCTCTTTCAAAACAGAAACAATACATCATTGTGTGCACCGATTACCTAACAAATTGGGTAGAAACAAAAGCAATCAAAGCAGCAACAAAGGAAAAAGTAGCTGAGTTTTTGAGAGAAAACATATTCTACAAGTTTGGGTATCCAAGAGAGTTGGTCATAGATCAAGGCAGTCAATTCACTTTCATTTTTATTGAAGAGTTGCTCACACATCATAGATTCAAGCACAGGACTTCTGCCCCTTACCATTCACAAGCCAATGGGAAAGTGGAAGTCACTAATAGACCATTGGAAGGAATCCTGACAAAGGTAGTGAGTAGCAACATAAAAGACTGGGCGGACAAATTAGTTGAGGCCACTTGGGCCTACAACACAACATGGAAGACCACCATGGGGTTCACACCCTATGAACTGGTGTATCGAAAGAAGGCTTTACTATCAATAGAATTTGAATTCAACACCCTCAGGATGGCAGCTCAGCTAGACCTAGACCTCAGCCATGCACAAAAAGAAAGATTACTTCAACTCAATGGATTGGATAAACAAAGATTGCTGACCCTTCTCCATACAAAGGTAGTTCAGCGTCAGAGAAAGATATGGCATGAAAAAAATATCAAGGAGAAGCAATTCCAAGAAGGAGATTGGGCACTACTCTATGATTCAAGATACAAATATTTCAAAGGCAAGCTAAGGAATAGATGGTTGGGACCCTACACAGTGGAGAAATGCAATGACAATGGTTTAGTTCTGATTAGAACCATTGATGATGAAGCAATCCCCATGCTTGTCAATGGACATCGGTTGAAAGTCTACAAAAAACCCCTCTCGAAGCGAGAGTTCATTGAATATTTTAATAAGACAGTGATAGTAGGGGAGCATGCCTTAGCCTCCACTTCACGCACTCACTGAAAAAAGAAAGAAAAAGAAAAAATAAAAATGAAAAAATAAGGACTCGAGTGAAAACCTCCGTGAGGTGCTTGGGTCCCATCATTGGGTTGAAAATCTCTTCTGAGGCAGCTCAGTGATGTCAAAAAAAAAAAGAGAGAGAGAAAAGAATAAGATCACTGGGTGAAAACTTCCCTTGGAGGCACCCAGGGCAAACAATTAGGGTGAAAACCTCCCTTAGGCGCCCTAGTTGTTTAAAAAAAAAAGAGAAAAAGAAAAATGAATTTTCATTTGCATTACAGTTTTTCAGGAGGACTACATGAAGCAGAAGAAGGTGCCAAAGGAGCCCAGACCTCCACACCAGCACCTATCCTACCTTCCCACACCTTTCTCCATCATTCTTGGCATTTATTTCACCTCACTATGCTTCTTTTTCAAGAACTATGTTTTCTACAGGAGGCTCCTGTAGGAATTACAGAGAGCTAGAAATGGATATAAAAGGCAGTTTGAGGGACAGGGAAGCTTCATGAGGAACTTGTAAACCCTCCTTCAGTCTTCAAACCTCCTTGCCATCATTTCCAAGAGTGCATCACACCCCAAGCATCATTCTTCTTCCTGTTGTAGAAAAACATAGAAAAAAATAGTTTTTTCAGGAAAAAGAAGAAAAACAAAAAATAAGAGAGGAAGCAACACCATCCACCTCACCTGAAGCCTACCTATTACCTCTCCATCTCTATATATATCTTTGGCATCATCCTCATAGCTCCAAGAACATAAAGAAACTAAAGTTTGAAGGGGAGAAGCAGCTACAAGAGCTCTTGTAGGAATTCCTGTAGCAGTCGATCCCATTAAAATCCAGCATCAGTAGCAAAAGAGTGCAAAGATGAAGGTTGAGAAGACACCTGAAGCTCAGATCCAGCCAGAGAAGAACCTAGATAATACATAGCCACACATCAGCAAGTAGAAAACATGCATCAAAAGAAATAAAGGCATGCAGCAAAGAGAGAGAGCCACAACACCTCACAGCAAATACATTCAGATCACAAGTAACTAACCTACTCCTCTGTTTGCATTTGTGTAATTAGAAGTCATGCAAAAGAAACGATAAGGTTGAGGTTAAATGAGGGAAAGGCGTCCAGCTAAATTGGCCACATTCATCTAGTTTACTCCACTCATCCGCGATGTCATCCACACGTGCGCACAGTCAACTCAAGAAACATGTCAAGCATAGGTAGTGGAGGAAGTGTGAACTCCGATGAAATCATGAGGGATGATTATGAGGAGGGGCCATGATGACAAGGCAGGTGGGAAAAAACATTCTGAATATGGCCAACGTATAGTTTTCCAGCTCATCCCCATCACCGCAAATATCCATAAGGGGTAATAAGTACTCCTCCCCGAGCACTCTCACCACCTTTTCCTTCATTCTATCCTCGTAACTCAGCTACAACAGTCTCTTTGTGCCCCCTAGCCTCGTAATCATCATCCCCCATTGATCTCTCCCATATTCCTGCTCTCGTTGTTTTCCACAGGAGCACCTACAGGTTCTACAGGAGCACCTATAGGAATTTTACAGGAGGGACAACAGGCTTCTAAAGGAGGGGCAGTGAGTTGTTTTGAAGGGTTAAAACACAAGTTTCAGTAAGATTTTCGGTCTGAGGAGGTAGGTTGCATGCATGCCCCCATTGAATATCAATATATGCAAGTAGTGGTTTCAATTTGAGGAGGAGATAAACCCTTTAGGAGGAGAAAATACATAATAAAAAAAAATATGCTTATTTAAAAAAATAAACCACAGTCTCCTCTGTTTCTCTATTTTTCTCAAAAATTGTTGTCTCCGTATCCACATTTGGTTTCCCAAAAGAGTATAAACAAAATGACAGGAGGATTTATGAGGAAGGAGCCCACCAACTCCACCATGATCCATGCACATTCCCAAGTAGTGGACATATTCACAAGAGCAAATTGGATGAACGTTTTTGAGAAATTCTAAGGGTTTGATGAGGAAATTGCCCAAGAATTTGCCCACTCTTTGGTCCCTCACACAAGAACACATGCCACTTCACCTTTAGAGGTCCTTCCATGGAGATAATCCCTGAATTTATCAGTAGGGTCACTACCCTTCCCCTTGGGCTGCCTTGGAGTAAGGATGAGAAACCAATTGACCAGGCTTCCAAGAAAAACTTTTTCCAAAACAATGAAACGCCAGTAGAGGATAAAAATGGCATTATAATGGCTAGCATACCATATCCTTGGGATGAGGTTAGCTACCAAATAATCAAATACATTTCCTATGAGGGGAAGTACAACATTGTCTATGGTTGTCACTTTAGAATCCTTCATGAATTAAGGTATGGCATGGACACTCCAGCACCTCAGAAGCTCAACATCCCCTACTTCCTCCTGTAGTCCCTCATTGACTCCAGCACTAAAGTTCAAGTAGGGAATTTAGAGAAGCTATCTCACCATGGGTTAATCAAAATCCTAGTGGAAGAAGCCTTCCATATATTTACACTCCCTATAGAATGGGAAGTCTTCCGAAACATGACAGCTGAGGATGACATAAAGGCCTTAACCTATGATGTCAGTCCTACTAGCAGTGAGGAGGAAGAATAGCAAGGGGGAGAAAGTGAAGCCACTGGTGACATAGAAGAACAAGGAAGGAAGGAGGAAGGAACTGAAATAGAGGATAAGAAAACTAAACAAACATAACAGGAAGAAACAGAGCGAAAAGAGATAGAAAAAGAGACAGAAGGAGGAGAAAAAGAGGCAAAAAAGACAAAACAAGGAGAAGGGTCCCATGAGACTCTATAAAGGGAGACAGTAGCTACCCTCACTGCCTTCAGTACACAAATTAAGCCAAAAAAAGAGAGGAAAAGATAGGCCTCCATGTATTTCAGGGCTAGGAAGAGCACAAGAATCAAAACAGGCAAACCTCAGCCCTCTTCAAAAATGCCAATTACAATTGAAGATTCACCCTCTGCCCAAGGGAAAGAATCCCCTTCTAAGGCACCTATCACATATGAAAGGGGGACTCCTAGATCTCCCACATGGAAAGAAAAGGTAGAACTACAGGACCCAAAAATAGTCCTACAGGAGGCTCAGACAGTTCTAGAAGAGATACTATCAAAACTACAGGAGATCCAAAAGCTTGAGGAAAGGATGGAAGGATAGCCACAAGTAAAGGAGGAAGAACCTAATCCCCACCCTAGTATTGCATCTTACTACAATCTTCTTGAGGGAGGAGAAGATAATTCCACAAAAAATTGCAATTCCACTATTCTTTGAATTAGAGAAAGAGAGAATAAGGACACATAGGTGGATGCAAATAGCCAAATCCAAAGGAGTTGAGGATATTGGCCATATGGAAAACAAACTCAGAGAAATGGGTAGAGAGTTGAGTGCTATCAGACATAGAGAAGCAATTACAAGAAGCCACCTTGAAATTGAAAATGAATTGCTAAGGAGGTAGCTGCAAGAGAAAGAGACCCAGCTGGCATGCATGGCTATCTTGTCCATGGAGGCATTGCAATGTAGAACACTAGGAAAATCCTATGGCCTATATCTCAAGGACCAATGGTTACAATTCCATATAAATACTCTAGCAAAAAGAGGCACAATGCCTTTCCAAGATTACAGGCAGTTTATGGATCTATGTGACCAAATCACATCAGAAGATAAGGCAAAGATGGCAAAATTCTACCTACATAACATGGCCCTTACAGACATGAATGTGTGGGACCCCAATGCCAGGCTAGGGAACCTGCAACTAGTGGCCATGGCCTCATGGATGGACCATGAAGAGTTGAGGGTAGAAGAAATAAGAAGATCGATGATAAAAGAGCAGAATGAGCCATTAATGATAAGAGCTAAGCCATTAGATCCCATGGCACTCATCAACACATACAACCTGCTTACCAATAATCCTAAAATTGCCCCTATATATATAAGTGATCAAGCACAAGCCATTGCACACTTTGAGGATATGCAAAGGCTACTGGGGGATGACTGTGTGCATGCATGCATGAGGAGATGGAGCACCTTACTACATAGTCTGTAGATCAAGGAATATCATTCCCCCATGAGGATGAAGGAGGCATTAGGAAGAGTGCCAATGTATAAGTGCTCCATGCAGAGGCTGAAGGTGAACTAGATTGGCCTCAAACTAAGTCATGCACTACTGTTAGGCATGCTGGAAGGTAGAAGAGAAGAAGAAGAGGAGTAGTATTAGGAAGAGATAGAAAGGAAGGAAGGATTCTATGACAAAGAAGAGCAGACCACATCAGAAGCTTGGGATGCTAGGGAGGCCACCAGGGCCATAAAATATGAGGAGATTGATTAAGTTGCTCAAAGGATGAGCAACACCTTTAGTAGGGGGTGATGATGAGCCTCATAAATGGGTAATTATATGGGCTCATTTTACCTCCTAACCTAGTCAAATCAACCATTCTCTTAGCTTATTGTATGATTTTCTTATTATATTTATGCTTATGGAGTCAGTTGAGTTAGTTATGATGCCATATGGTCTAACATGTGTTTAATGTAGATTATTAATGAATTTAGAGGTCAAAGTCAAGGATCTAGTGGACAAATGGAAACAATAACTCAAAGTGGAAAAAGGAGAGGACTTATAGGAGGGAATCCCCCTCATTTATTACTCCTCACTTCAAATTCCCCTTCATTTAGCTCAGAGTACAAGCAACCGAGTCATGCACTAGAAGGTAGCCGAGCAAGTGGAGGACGACTGATGATTATCTCGAGTTTTGGGAGCCAAGCCTCCCTGATTTTAAGGAAGCTATTGGTAGCTTCATTTCTATAAGTAAAGAGGCCTAGGGCCTCACTAGAGTTGGATTTTTGTTGTATTTTTGCTTATGTAAACTCTACCCCAACTTTGACCTTGTTATTTTGTGACAGTTTCATGTAATCTTGTTATTGTTTTGATAATAAAGATGGAATCGTTTTTGAGCTAGCACTGAGTTACCTCAGAGGGCTGAAGCTCTTGGGTTAGGGCCAAATCCAAGCAGACAAGCTCCTCTTTACTTGTATTTGTATGTTTTGTTTCAGTTTGTAGATTAGGTTACTCTTAGATGTATTCCTTTTATGGTTAAGAATAGGTTGCTTTTGATGATTCAATAGTTTGCTTCCATTTGTGCTTTCTATAGCAGGTTAAGTAGTGATAAAGAAAAGATTCAAAAGGCTAGTAGTAATGCCATGGCCTCTCTTCCTCCCTTTGGGACCATGATTTGAGACAAAGACCCTCTTGCTGCCCCAAAAACACATATTTCCCTCATTCATAGGACTTCTAGTGTTTGCATCTTTTTAGTTGGTTAATAGTCTAGTTTTGCTTTGCTTCAAATCTTATTCATCATTCTCACTTCTTTATTTACAATAGTCTTCTTTCATGCTTTCCTTTCTTGAAGCATTTCTCAGCATTTTCTTTCATAGATCATAGTTTAGATTATTTTGATGCAAAACTCTGTTTTTTCTAGATGCACTCATTTCATTCCCTTCTTGAACTTAGTGGTTGACTGTCAATTCCTTTGCAGTAGATCTATTCTTGTAGTAGGCCAGCTTATCAGCCATCACATCCTCCACCTGATCCATGCCCTACAGGTCGCCCAAGTCTCACCTCAATTCTGCCTTAGTTTCCTGCATTTTCTATAGAACTCCTTCCTCTCTCCTTGAGAAAACCCAATCATCTTTCTCTCTCCTGGTAGTCCATGGTAGACCTTAGGCACCCTAACAACTCATTCCAAACTTCATCCACCTTTTCCACCCACTCTCACACCCTCAAAAAGTGAAAATTTCTCTCGTCCTCCTCCTGTAGGCCTCCTGTAATTGCCCTATTTTCCTCCTGTAGATTTCATGTGTCCTCCTATAGATTTTCCTGTAGGCTTTATTTTGAAGGCCGAGTGTGGGAAAAGCCTCGAAAATGCCACCTGAGACCTCCTAGGACCCATCCACACCATCTTACATCCTCTCAAGTCCCAAAACGATCCTCCAACGCCACCTATTCGCTGCGACATTCACAAACAATAAATTACATGCATGTCAAATTCACATAAAAATACATAAAATCCAAAAAGATGTTTTTTGCTTATTTACTTCCAGAAATAGCTTAGTTAGATTTTTTTTACTTCCTTGAGTAGGTAATGGCATTCCCTTTCATGGTTTTTATTGTGCTTTATGCAAAAGTTGGATTAGTTGGTTAATTAGGGTTTACTAGGTTTGCTTTACATTTTAGTCTTTCTCCTTTCTGCAGTTAGAGTAGCATCTATAGAGTAATATTTCTTTCCTTTCATCAAATATAGAGCTTCCTCTAGAATCCATAGAAGTTGTCTTGAGCTCCTAGTGATCTTGTGTAGGCTGACCAAGTGACAACCTGCAGTGAGAACTAGTACTTGTGCATACAACACCGATGCTTCCAAGTTTGTTACAAACTACCGAGTTGATAAGAGTAAAGAAGGAAGCCCAGGAGTTGCAGCATTATTTCTACAATACTAGTGTTCACCAGTATGATTTACAGTTCCATGATTTCCCTGGAAAACTCCAAACTAGATGGTTAGGCCCTTATGAGATACAAGAGGTGCATGATAATGGCACCCTCACATTAGCCACCATTGATGGGCCTGGCTACTCTTTTAAAGCAAATGGACATCGAGTACGACTCTATCACAAACCGCTTACCAGGGAGTCCTTTTGCCAACAATTATGAGAAGATTCCACCATACAAATTGTTGCTGAAGCGAGCAATCCATCCATAGCACCGGTCTAGAGAAGAATTTATTTGTTTTTGAAATTTGTACATAAATTTTCCTTCCTATTTGATTGAATTTGATTGAATAAATTGTACATAATCTACTTTTTTATATTTGTTGTTCCCTCTAAGGAACAATTGTTGTTCCCTCTAAGGAACAACTGTTGCCCCCTCTAAAGAACAACAATGTTCGTGTGGATTTTCTCTTGTTGTTCCCTTTAAGGAACAGTTGTTGTTCCCTCTTAGGAACAACCGCTGTCCCCTTTAAGGAACAACAATTTTGTGAGTAAATTTTCTTGCTATTCACTTTAAGGAACAACTGTTGTTCCCTTTAAGGAACAACCATTGTTACCTCTAAGGAACAACAATTTCACATGCAATTATTTATTTATTTTCTTCTTGTTGTTCCCTTTAAGGAACAGTTGTTGTTCCCTCTAAGGAACAACCAATGTTCCCTCTAAGGAACAACAACGTCGTGTGTATTTGTTTTCTTGTTGTTCCCTTTAAGGAACAACTATTGATCCCTTTAAGGAACAATTGTTGTTCCCTCTAAGAAACAACAATTTTGTGTCCAGTTTTTTTTTCCTTCCTGTTGTTCCTTACAAGGAACAACTGTTGTTCCCTCTAAGGAACAACCGTTGTCACTCCAAGAAACAACGATTTTTTTTGCGTGTATTTTTCTTGCTGTTCCTTATAGGGAATAACCATTGCTCCCTCTAAGGAAAAACAATTTCAGCGTTCATTTTTTTTCTTGTTGTTCCCTCTAAGGAACAGCTGATGTTCCCTTTAAGGAACAACACTTTTGGTGTGCAATTTTTCTTTTAGTTGTTCCCTACAGGGAACAACACCAGTTGCGTGCATTTTCCATTTGTTGTTCTTTACAAGGAAAAACTGTTGTTCCTTACAAGGAACAACTGTTGTTCCCTCTAAAGGAACACCACCTTTTTGTGTGTCTTTCCTTGCTAAGGAACATCACTTTTTTTTGTGAGCTTTTATTTTGTTGTTTCCTTTAGGAAATATCACTTTGTGAACATTTGTTTGAGAACATCATTTCTTTCCTTTGATCCTCTATAGGGTACAAGTGTATGAATATATATGTAAGGATACAAATCTGAAGTTCAATGGAACAAGCAAATATATTGAATATTATCATCTTTAACAAGATTGCTTTGTAGTGATCGAAAAAGAAAGGACACAACCATCTATATCACTTCACTATCCTCATTTCCATTATAAATCGAATTGATTGATTATTTCTACCATGTTGGTTCTTCCCTAACCCCTATGATTCTATCTATTCATTATCATCAAATAAGGTTAAGGGTATAGTTTTTTTTTCTATTGATATGTTCAGACTTCTTCCACCATCCCTACTCTTAAGGAGTGTTGAGCCACCCTATATATATAAATAGGAAGTGTTGTTCAAAAAAAGAATACAATATATATAATATATATATATATATATATATAGTATTATATATATATACATATGTGTACTAACAATTATATGGTTTTCAGATGGAGGATAGGGGGTCTCATCAGGAGCCAGCCTACCATGATCATAAGGAAGCCGTGAAGTGGCATTCCCACTATGGACACCATACCAGGGATATGATCGAATGGATGCATCAAGAAATAAAGTCCTTGGAACAAGAGATCTCATCACGGGCTGACCTGTCCACTTTTCACTCCTTCCCAATGAATGGCAATGTGTTCATCTGGTCACCATGCCAGCACATTGGTCTCTACTCTGATATCATAATGCACTCCCCCTATTATACATAGAGGATCATGGTTCCAAAGGGTGAAAAAGCAATTCTGTCAAGGCTATAAACGCCTGCAGGCAACAGAAGCCTTGCTGATGGTATTGAAGTCATATTTTTAACATCAATAGTTATTATAATTCCCTTTTCTTATTACGTATCTTTACTACAGAGAGACTATGTCCCTAATATGTTTTGAACCTTTATGCATGCGATATCTTTTAAAAATCAATCATAATAGCTTTAAGTGGAATGATGATGGTAAAGTATCTTTCTTGCGTCAGTTTTCCTTTTTCCCTTTTCGAATCACCTCACGACATCTCCTCACTTATTGATAATTCTCATTATATGCATTGATTTCAGCACTCTGATATCTTTTGCGATCCTTTCATTAATATGCGTACCTTTCCACTTTCAACACCATGTACTTTTCCGCCGACACGTTATTCCTTCACTCATTCAGTCAAAGGAAACATTTTATTACAAAGGGGGGTGAGGAGAAACCTCCAATGTACTATGCATGTGTGTCAACTCTTTATTTGATGTTGCAGAGAAATATGACATTCCATGATTACGGAGTATATGGTATAATAGCAAGTCCTAGATAATAGTATTTATGCTTGAAAAGTATCATCCAATATAAGCATTATAACAATTTCTTGTTCCATCACTCAGCTCCTTCTATTGTTGAGATATCTCTACTACACTAACTGTTTGTAGAATTCAGGCAGTATTGGAGGAAGAACAGTGCGTAGTGAGCCCCTAATACTGGTTGTTTCTGATGCATCCAGAGAAATTCTAGCCAAATCTAGGTGGATAACATACTTCACACGATTTCAGCAACCTAACGAAGAAATTGCATTGAATTCCTACAAAATTTACAGAACAGACAATCCATGGTAAGAGGCAGACAAATCATAGTGTCAGATGCCATGATAGTAGAAGTATCTTGGTTGCTAGCTAAAGGAAAAGTATGGACTAACAAAAGATTGAAGTTGCAGGATGCTATTGCAATTTTTAAAGACGAAGGATAAGAGCTGATCATCAAAGGCAAAGGAGTTTGACTATCATCCCTTGGAGAACCGTGGAGAGAATTAGCCAGAGACATTTAGAATTACATCACATGTTATGGGCAAAAAGACGTGGTAGGCTCGTGTCAACTTAAACTCTTAGCAGTCCTGAAACAAAAGTGTGCTGTGAATTTACCTGCATATTTGAGTTTTCTACTGCATGATACTGCTGAAAGAATAAAAAAGCCTCAACACATAGAAACTATCATAAGCCACCACTATTTGATTAGATTGATAGTTAGTTACAAACTCGCCCAACAACAATCAAGTTGGGAGGAATTAATATTTGCCATTGAAGGGGGTTTAGCTCTACCTATGCCCTGCCCTGTTCCGAAAATGAAAAGGACTATCCTTACAACAAACATTCCCCAAAAGTGCAGACATTCTGCCATGCTGAAAAAAAACTTAAGAGCAACCAAAAACCCCCAAGGTAGTGTTAGCCATCCCATAGAATTGTCTAGTCCAGGAAGTGAACAACACTTACAGATAGAAGGCCAGGAGAACCCCGAATCAGACCGTGAAGAAGAATCAGGGCATTCTGGAGAAGAAGAAAGAAATGAATCAAAACTCCCCTCAACATCAAATACAAGTCCCCCAAGAGATTTATTGCATGATATCGAATTGGCCCAAATCATGGCCAATATGGATGATTTCATACAGCCCGAAAGCCTACTCAGTTTTGACATTGGAGCAACCTAATATGCAGAGAACTCTGGCCACGATAGAATTTTATCAGAAAATGTAAGCTATGAAGAAGACACAAGCATAGACACCACTCAAGAAGAGGTGAACCAACCTGGTGATATGCCTCTAGGAGAACCCAACTAGGTAGGCCTAAATACAGAGAATATAGGCCAAACAGAAGAAATAGAAATAAAGCAGGAAGAGGACTACCAATCTGGGGACACGGTTCTTTTAGAACAAAGATAATATGAGCAACTGGGCTCATTAGAAGCAGAGACGATTAACAGAACAGTGGTTCCTCCTATAAAGAAAAAATACAAAATTAAAAGGCTTAGGAAGGAATAGCAGAGGCTGCGGAAAACGGTAAAAAGGCTCAGACGAAAGATAAGAGAAAGCGCAATAGCCCAAACTGAAGTATGTGAAATGAAAGCTACAGGAACTCAAACTGAGACCATATTCATTCAACCTGTTATGGAACAACATGCAATTTTTGTAGAAATAGCTACCCAGACAGAGGCTATACCCTCCTATGACTTAGCTATTCAGACAAAGGTGGTAACCTCCTACAACGTGGCCATCCAGACGGAGGCCTGGACCTCCCATAATAAAGGAACACAGACAATAGGCATTCATTCTCATAGCAGGAGCACACAGACAACCACTCAATCCAAAGATATCATGACAAGCAATGACCCCATTATATTAAATCTTCAAGAAGATTTACCACAGGCTCGACTTACCATAGAAAGACTTGAGCTGGAAACTATCTCCCAGCAAAAATACCAAGAATTACGGAGGCAGCTTCGGGACATCAATACATCAGAAAGCAAGACTTTCTATAAATACCGAAAGGTAGAAGAAAGAATTGAGAAAATGAAGCTCATATTAGAGAAGGTCATGGGTCAAACGGACACTATCTGCTCATCGTATACTGATGTCTTGGCATGTAAATCTCCTGCCAACAATTATGCCTTAATTTTGCTAGAAAGGTACCTGCAGTTGAAAATCAAAGCCGTCAGGGCTAGAAAACCAATAGAATTGAAAACAACTGAGGATTTCATAAACTGTTGCAAACAGCATGGGGTAAAATTTCAAAGATTACTTTGTGAATTTTACCTACATAATTTTGTATTAGAGGAAGAGGTGGAAAAGAACTCCAACCCTTTTATGGGGGATGTGAAATTACGAGATTTTATCTCATTTGCTGTCAATCAACTAAAATGTTTCAAGGCTCATAATGCGTTCCAAAGGAAAGAGCATGGACTAGACCTTTGGGTCCAACGTGAACCCAAACACCCTTTGCAAATGTTGGCGAATCACAAGAGTCTAATGACAAGGGAAGGAGTAATCAAAATTTTGGGGCCTATTCAAAAAGAGATTGTACAGAAGGGAGTAGAATACTTCCTCTCCATTTAGGAAAGCTCCTTGGCTGCAGCCAAGCTCAGGTGGATAGTCTCCACTAGTAATGTACATAATAGAGAGCCTTTTAATTATAAAAATTTTAAGCTAGCTGCAGAATGTTTTTTCACTTATAGCAATCTCATTTTAAGAGAAGGTCCCTATTGGCTAGGATGTTGGTTCCTATTGAAGGTTATCGGGCTATATATGAATTGCCCAGAGGACGGACAGGGCCCATTCGTGAGCTCTTGGACAAGAAGCATGGTTTTAGACCACTCTACGATGTTCCTTCTCCAGCTTATTCTTTAACTTCTCTGCATATGAACTACTTTCTTTCCATGAGGCCATGAAACAGGGTAAGCAGAGGAGTATGTTGAGTCATGGAAAAGGTATGTGTTTACTATTAATTTCATCTTCCTTCTCCTTTATTCTTATCTTTTCTATATCCTAATGTGTTAATTTATTAAAGAATCATGGTAAGAAATGAAGGAATTATCTGCAGTTACGACTTAGCTAATTATTACCCTTATTTATGCAGGAAAACAACAAAAGGGACAAATTTTTTTCCCTATGAAGGAACAACAAAAATCAGCAAGCTAAGGAAGGAATGCGATGGTTGCAGATAAGGCCAAAAAAAATAAGAAAAACTAGCGTGAGAAAGGAAAGGATGTCCGAAGTTGGAAATCTGTTGTGAATCCCTCAGGATCGAGAGATCCTGAGGGATTGCGTTTATCATTTATCTTTTTACACTTTCCTGTTATAAAAGGAGATGTTTGTAAGAAGGAAAGGGGAGGAGAAAACTCTATTATTACTGAAATTGTAATTTTAAGACTCTCTCTGTTGAGAAGAACACGAATATATTGTAATTCTGATTCCATCTAATGATTAATATATAAGTGATGTTGTTTTTCCCTCGCATTATCTGAAGTAACCTAGCAGTCTTTGTTGGCGACTAAGGACCCAGCCTCTAGTGGATTCAACTGCTTTCCTTGTGTCATACATTTCTAATTCTAGCAAGTGTGATGGTTTGATAGTATTCTTGTTTTCCGTGATTTTTTTGCTTTCGCTGTTTATTTTTTTCCGGTATTGACAGAGTATCTTTTCTTTATATCATTTACAGTTTTTTCATTGATTCAATTCATTTTCATTTTAGATTGAATTATTTCGATAAGTATTCCGGTGGATTTAATCAATTGTAAAGAGTATTAACTATCGTTGTTGAAACTCTCATATTGATATCATTGTTGTTTATATTAGTTATTTAAGACTTGTTTTGAGTTAGATTAAATCAGTTAAAGAAAGATGAGATATCACTACTATACTTTCAACTCATGCTGCTATTACTTTAAATGAATGTAAGATTTGAGTTTGTTAGGAGATTGAGTTATGTAATTGCAATTGGAATTTACTAGATGGATCCATTTACTCTTGTATTTAAAAGATCTATACTGCAATCTAGGAAACATTACTTTGAATTAAATAGTAGCCCCATACTATGTACACTCTTGAAAAACAGGACGTGCCCAGATTGATAATTAATGCGAGGATAATTAGGAGTTTTAAAAGGCACCATTTATCACCCAACAGGTTGTACGTTGTATTCATGGTGCCGCCCGCTTGGGGGCTAGCCATGTGGGCCGGGTGGGTTCGACCCCTGCCGACACCCTTACCAAATTCTAGCATCGCTGAGATTTTTGGAGTGTGGGACAGATCCACCAGAGGTGACCCACCCACCCCATAATAATGTGTTTAGGTATATGATGGAGGGCTTGGCGGGGTGATGGCCTTCATGCCATGTTTAATATTTTTGTTCCAGTTTTGAGGCCGATGGGGTCATGGCCGCCCACCCCTTTTTTAATATATTTATTGGTTATATGGATATGAGGGGTGGTGGGGTTGGTGGCTTGCCACCCGAAATTATATATATATATTTTGTTTTATTTAAAACAAATTTAGTCATGTTCGAAAATTTGAAAAAGGACTGAAGGAGGAAAATTCACTGGGCCACAAATATGCCTGGAATCTGGCCCAATTTGGCCATAATTCAGTGGTTGGGTTCTATCCAAATTGTGGCCTCCTTAAGCCTACCCAGTCAACAAAAGTCAACCAAATTTTGATTGCTTCTAACTTTCACATATGGACTCAGTTTGACAAACCGTTCACATCACCATGATCAGGACAAAGAGATCTACGGTTTCGTCCTAGTTTGAAATCATTCTGATCAATTTGATTTTTGAGCATCCATCAACCATATTTGTCCTATGTGTGTTTTTGGAGCCACCTGGATCAATCCTGGCCACTGAGGAGATTTTGGTCCTCCAACAGCGTGAAAAATAATCTGCAATTTCTTTGTACCTTGTTTGCACTACAAGCGTCTTGAAAGGTCTTGCTTCCATCTCTTTCACCTTTGTTCTTCGGAGCCTTAA